>PVKM010019366.1:0-24258 GCA_004027735.1 Carollia perspicillata
TTCACCACTCTTTCAACATAGTGCTAGAAGTTCTAGCTACATCTATAAGACAAGGAGAAGAAATAAAAGGCTTTCCAATTGGAAAGGAAGAAGTAAACCCATCACTGTTTGCAGATGGCATAATACTGTATATAGGGAACCCTAAAGATTCCACACAAAAAACTAGTAGAACTGATAGATAAATTTGGCAAAGTAGCAGTATACACAATAAATATCTAGAAGTCAGTTGCATTTTTATACAACAATAATGAACTACCAGAAACAGAAACTATAAAAAACAATTCATTTACAATTGTATTTAAAAAACCACCTAGGAATAAATTTAACCAATGACTTTAAAAACCTGCATTAAGAAAATTATGACACTAAAGAAAGACATTGAATAAAAAACAAATAATTTGGAAGCATATACCTTGCTCAAGTATAGAAACAATTAACATCATTAAAATGTCCATGCTACCCAAGACAATCTATAAATTCAAACCAATTCCTATTAAGATACCAGTGGCACATTTCACAGAACTACAGTAAATATACCTAAATTTAGATGGAACAATAAAGGACTCTGAAAAGCCACAGCAATCTTGAGAAAGGAAAAGTTTGAGGAATCATGCTACCTGATATCAAACCATAAGTCTATAGTAATCAAAACAGCATGGTACTGGTATGAAATGGACATATAGATCAATGGAACACAATAGAGAGATGAGAAATAAACACACACTTTTATGGTCAATTAATATTTGACAAAGGAGGCAAGAATATACAATGGGTAAGGATAATCTATTTTATAAATGGTGTGGGAAAAATTGAACAGATACAAGGAAAACATAAAACTAGACCATCTTCTTACACCATAGACAAGAATAAACTCAAAATGATTTAGACTTAAATGTCAGACTCAAAACCATAAAAATCCTAACAGAAAATATAAGCAGTAAAATCTCAAACATTTCTCATACTAATAGTTTTTCCAATATGTCTCCCCAGGCAAGGGAAATAAAAGACAAAATAAACAAATGGAGCTACATCAAACTAAAATGTTTTTGCACAGCAAAAGAAATCATCAACAAAATGAAAAGAGGAACCATTGAATGGGAGAACATATTCACCAATGATACAGCGGCTAAGGGGTTAACGTCCAAAATTTATAAAGAATTATAAACTCAACACCAACCTCCTGCCAAAAAGCAAGCCAATTAAAAAATGGGCAAAGGACTTGAATAGACACTTCTTCAAAGAGGATGTATAGATGGCGAACAGTCATCTGAAAAGATGCTCAACGTCACTAATCATTATAGAAATGAAAATTCAAACCACAGTGAGTTATCACCTCACACCTGATTGAACAGCTATCATCAATAAATTAAGACATGTTGGTGAGAGTGTGGAGAAGAGGGACCCTTCATGCTCTGTTGGTGGGAATGCACCACTCTGCATTCAAAAAATTTAAGAGAAATGTAATTGCTTTATGATTCAGCAATTTCACTTTTGGAAATATACCCAAAGAAACCCAAAACACTAGTTTGAAAAAATATATGCACCCTATACTCATTGCAGTGTTATTTATAATATCCAAGTTTTGAAAGCAGCCTAAGTTTCTATCAGTAGTTGAGTCAGTAAAAATGCAGTGGTACATTTATACAGTGGAATACTACTCAGCAGTTAAAAAGAGGAAATCTTACCCTTTGCAACAGCATGGATGGACCTGGAAAGCATTAGGCTAAGTGAAATAAGCCAGTCAGAGGAAGACAAGTACCATGTAATTTCACTCATGTGGAATTTGATGAACAAAATAAACTAACAAACAAAATTGAATCAGATGTATATTTATATAAATGTATATGAATTTATAAATGTATAAATATAGCCCTGGCTGGTGTAGCTCAGTGGATTGAGCATGGGCCTGTGAAGCATAGGGTCACCAGTTTGGTTCCCAGTCAGGGCACATCCCTGGGTTGTAGGCCAGGTCCCTGGTGGGGGACACATGAGAGGCAACCAGACATTGATGTTTCTCTTCCACTTTCTCTTCTTTCCTTCCCCTCTCTCTAAAAATCAATAAATAAAACATTTAAATATATATATATATATAAATATATATGAATCTGTAAATACATATTTATAGGAATATATACATATTTTCATATATTCATATATACATATAAATATATAGAATCAGATTGAATATTTTTCTACTACAGAAATAGATATTTTTTAATTTTCTAATAGGAACATAAAATCACATTTTTTAATTTAAATCCCACATTTTTTTCTGTTCTCCTCTAACATCAATCTCTAAATTCTCACTCTGAGGTGAAGAAGCCTGTACAAATACCTAACAAGCTACTCATGGAATAATGCACTTATATTTCAATATTATAGCTGAAAATAAAAATGGTATTATCACTCTTAACATGATGCCATTGAAGATTTTATTTTAGACCCAAGGAAAAACCTGAAGTTAACAAACCCATAAAACCACATGCATATGATAAAACCACATGCTAAATATTGTAGGGCAATTTCAGTGGATACACATAGCCTTCTATGTACATTTCATAAATGGGCAAGCCAGAGTATGAGAGTTTAGATTAAAGGATTCAGTTAGCCAAGGCACTCACTAGGTACTCAGTTAAATATTTAAATTTAAAAAGTCTCCTATTCACCCTACCTTATCACTCTACAACACAGTTAATCTACCTGCACACGAAAGAGAAAGCTCCCTTAAGTTAGAGAAGATGATATATACAGAATATGGTGGCAGGTGAATGACAACACTGTAGGTGACCAGTTAGAGTGAATGTGGTCCAGAAAGTCACAAATTTAAGCATCCTGAAAATGAAACTGAACAAATATAGATACACAGATACTATGAAGCAGGTCCGAACACACAGCCCTAGGGGGACTAAGACACGACTTCATTCCTTCTAGTATAGAGTAGAAAGGAGAAAAGGACATAACAAATAATGTAAGACTTTATTTTTAAAACAGCTTTTATTTTTTAAAATTATTTTATTGTGGTTCAGCAACAGTTGTCTGCATTTACCCCCCATCAATCCCCCTATTCAGCCAAACCCACCTCCCTCCCTTAAAAAGAATCCCATGAGGAGCAAGATAGGAATAAAGCTTTTAAAACAAAAATAGACCCAAAGTAAGAGAACTGGCACCGAAGGTCAGAGTTAAGAAAGGATCAGTATTTCTGGAGAGTGAGCCCTTTAATTTCTAACAAGAACCTCTTTAACATCAATGTAGCTATTTAAGGGCATGAACTATGGACGCAAACTTAATGGGTTGGGCTACCATTTTCCAGGTGTGCAACCGTTGGCAATTTATTTAATTATCTGACTTCAATATCACTTCAGTCCTCTTGTTTTTGAAGTGTGGATCATAAAAGTACCTACCTGATAGGTTTGTTAGGGAGATTAAATTAGTTAATTTGTAAAATCCCTAGATCAGAACATGGCATATATGTGCTGTATAAGAATTGCTAAACAAATTAAATACATAAATAAATCATGATGACCAAGAGCAGACATTGCTTCTCAGCTTAGGTTTAGCCCGAAATACAAAGCATTCTAAATATGAGCTTTGACGTAGGCTTCATTTTTGCATTAGAACTTGGTATTTCAGTATTCCCAAAGCAAGTTCATTGGTTTCAACAATTTGCAGGGAAAAAGTGTTTTCAGATATTTAATGTTATCCCCAAAAGAATTATGTGATTATGAGCTTCACTTGGCTATCAGAAAGCAGTGAAATGAATGTCTCCTAAGGACATAAAACGTTTAATGAAGAGACTACCAGAACTCAACTGAATAAAAAATGTCAGGGGGAAAAATCTTGCTTTGAGCATAGGAGAGTGGAAGTGGTGACAGCAGTTAGTTTACCAAGGCTCATGCTGTACCATCTAGACAAGTTACAGATACAAGGTGTGTGGGAGTTTACAGAACAACCACCACAACAAGAGAAACAAAGCAAAACAAAACATCGTGTGCTCATGAATAAAGAGCATGAATTATCTGAATAAGAAGAGATTAATATAATGTTGATTATATTACAAGGGCAAAATTTTAAACTGAAACTATTAATTATTAGATGAACGCACACCATGTAATTGGGAAGTAAATGAACAGATTACAGAATTTTCAGTAAAGGTGGGAAGAATAAATGTCCATTTTAACCTAAGAACGTGTTTGATTAGAAGCCTAACAAACTGTATCAGAGTAACCCCCATGCTTGAATAAGAGATGACTATGTCAAATTAAACTGTACACAAAAGTAACAGAGGGCCTGAGGTGCTCCCTTCAAAGAGTCTGCATTTCTTGAATTTATATTCTCATTATTGTTGCAAACCGCCTTCTAACCTCATTATTCAGCTCCCCAGCTTGCTATCTGAGTCAATGCATATTTATGCTGCTTGGCTCAAACTAACTTTCTTTCTTAAGTTTAAATTTTCCCTAGAGAAAATATTACCCCAGCTCAGAGGCTATAACATTTTTCTTCTATAATTCAGGCATGTTCAGGGAGGTGTCATTTTCCTAACATTCACATTTTATACCCCTGGATATTTCAGAGGGTTTCGATAAGCTTGACCTGTGCTTCACTACAGCCCAGGCTGGGGAAAAAGTATGGTGATAGGGCAGACTGATTCAGAGGAGAAATCAGTAAATCCAGTAAAAATGGAGTCCGTTCTGAGAAATCATACCCCTACCTTACACCATTTTCCAAAACCATTTGCATGTGGCTTATAGACCTAAAGGTTAAAGAGTAATAACTCTAAAAGGAAAAGTAAAGAAGGATATTTCATGATCCTTGGAATTGTCACACAATAGGACACTTTTCAGTAGCCATATAGGAAATGATAGATAAATTGGAGTTAATTCATTCAGTGTTCATCAGAGAACATCATCAAGAAAGAGGAATGAGCCCTGGCTGGTGTAGCTTAATGGATTGAGTGCGGGCCTGTGAACCAAAGGATTGCCAATTCAATTCCCAGTCAGTGCACGTGCCTGGGTTGCCGGCCAGGTCAGGTCCCCAGTAGCATGTAAGAGGCAACCATACATTAATGTTTCTCTCCCTCTCTTTCTCCCTCCTTTCCCCTCTCTCTAAAAATAAATAAAATCTTTAAAAAAAGAAAGAGGAATAAAAAGCCACATAACACAAAATACTTATGATATTTTAATATGTATTAAAAACTCATATACCTAATATGTCCTACTCTTTTATTCAATAATAAGAAATGTGGGTAAAAACATGAATATGTACTTCATGAAAGAAGACAGTAAGATGGTCGATTATTATTTGAAAATCCACTTAACCCTAGAGGTCATCAGAAGATCATGAACAAAATCACAAAGCAATTCTGCTACATACTAACCCAAATAACTAAAATGTGTTTTCCTAAAAATAAGTACAAGAATGTGCAGAGCAGCATTGCTCATAACTGTGCAAGTAGCCATCAAGATAAAATGGACAAGGGAATGATGCTATGGCCACAAAAGGCTACTACACATTGATGGAAATTAATAATTACTTCAATAAGCAACAGCATGATTATATTTCACAAATATTGAGCAAAGAAGGCAGACACAAAAAAAATCATGTTTCCTAATATCATTTGCAGCACATTCCAAAGTAGGAAGAAGTAATTTTAGTGATTGAAGCCAGAGTATCTGTTTCCTTGGTGAGATAGAGAAACCTGGGCCTTTTAGGATGTTGGAAGTGTTTAATTTGTTGATGTATTCTTTGATCTGGGATGTAGTAACATGGGTTGTTCACTTTATAAAAGTTATTGAGATTTACATTTATTATTTGTGCACAGTGTTGTATGTATGCTATATTTTAATAAAGAAAATCAACTCTAAAAAGTATAAATCATGAATTACTAATTGTCCAAAGAAGGGTGTTTAATAATAATCTACTCTCAAAATTGTTTCAGCCAATTTCCCATTAAAAATTCATGAGTTTGGCTTGATCATTCAGGTAAATTGGATATCTTGGGGTGAGTTAACTTCCCCCTTCGTTGCCTTTTCATCCATAGACAGTTAATTGATCAAAGTAGTAATTTAGTCCACCAGTGATCCATACATCGTGGCTCAAGTCACTTAATGTCTTAAGTCCTCACTTTTCTTATTTATAAATGGAAAGTTTGGACCAGATCAATAACAGATTAATATAATGAAAATGCAATAAATAAAATCAGTACATCAGCCTTCAAATCTTGACCTGCATCTTTACAAAATGGTATAGATTAAGTTAGGTAAATTTCCGAAGTTTGATCTTTTTCATTTCTAACAGGAGATTAGTAATACTAGTTCAAATGAAATTTTTAAGGGGATGAGAAAAATGGATCATTGTAATCAACATTTGACATATATTAGATGTCCATTAACTGATATTTTTTTAGCATATAGGACACCTTGGTTCATCATTCTGAGTTCTGTTCCTAACTCAATGGTTTTTTAAAAAATTAATTATCATTTAAAAATGTTCAGCAAAGTAGTGCACATACATTTAAAAAATAGCCAACTATTTTAAGGTATTTCTTTTTATTTTTAAAAATTCAATTTAAAATTCTTTTGAACTTAAAGAAAAGATGCAAGAACAATACAAAGAACACTGATAATTCTTTACCTAGTTTATCTATTGTTAACATACTGTTCCATTCCCTTTATTATTTCATTTTCTTTCTCATCCCCTACATGGTGTGTATTTTTTCTTAATGATTGGAGAGAAAGTTACATATATCATGTTCCTTTATCAACAAGCATCTTCATGTGTAATTCTTATAAATAAGGATATTCTTTTACAAAAGCACAGGCAGTTATTACACAGTTTAAGATTAATATAGTATTTTATGTAGCTCATTGTCATTATATTTTTAAAACTAACCCTATAGTTTCCTTTACAATGCTTTTTATTCTCCAGTACAGGATCCAGATAATGGTTAACTATTTAATTTATTTGTCACATCTCTTTAGTATTTTTCAGTGTGCATTATTAACAGAAATATTATTTGTCCATTATGACATTGATATATTTGATGGCTTTATTATTATTATGAGAGTAGTTCTCATGTTACTTTTTTCCAATGTTTCCTTAAGAATTCCCAGCCAGAATAGTGCGTGAATGATGTTCTGTCTTTCACAGGATATCCTCTGCTAGGAGCATAGTAGAGATGCTGATTTTAATCGACTGAGTAAAATAGTATATGCTTCTCTACTGTACAGGTACTATAGTTTCATTATAACAAATACATAATCTGTATGGAGACATTAATAGCTATTTCTTGATTTGAAACAGCAAAGTGGCTAAGAAACTCTATTACTTTGCCACATTAAATAATGTACATTCTGGACTTAATGCTACAAACTCTGAACAAATTTTAGCACAGATAATCTAGAAATATGAATACAAAGGCAAATCCCAGAACCTCTCACTCCACTGGCAGACCTCTTCCACACTGAGATTTAAGACTAAACCATGTGATTTAAGCTTGAACAATGCTTAGATGGATATTATAGGAGACCATTCTTGGTGGCGTGGGCCCAGCTCCCACTCCGAGATGCACAGGACCCACGCCCATGGATAGGTTCTCCCGTGGGGAAAACCAGGCCTGCTATACGTCTAGGTCACTTTGAGTCTTGCTTTTGCTAAAAACCCCCTCACCTGGATTTGTGGCAAACAGTTCTGCAAAATAACTTCCTAAAATCCATGCTAAACCTTCCAAGGACCAGTGTAACCAGTTCAACCACTTTTGCCTTTTCATTTGCAAATATCTCAGTTCTGTGTTGTGATTACCAGATCTTCTCCTTTGTTTTCTGTAAAAGGGAACCACCTAAAGCAACCTGTGCATAGTAAATGAGGACCATCACGTAATGTGCTGAGAAACCCAATAAAGATCAGGCATGGCAAGGGCTGAGGCTTTTGATCCCCTTAAGAGAAAAGCCATCCTGTCCCTTTTCCTCCACCGGACTCAGTAGTCCACGTGAATGTCTCATTTCATCCATAATAACGCAGACACTGCAGGCCAGTTTCTGCATCAGGATATGATAAAGATACATGAGATTGACCTGTAAATTGCAATTATATTTTAACAAGAGCATATAAACAGACAGTTCTGTTATGTTACAGCAGAGAAATTTGGAATTAATATTTCTGTAGTGATGTTTCCTGAGGAAGAATTAATAGCTATTTGCAAGGTACTTTGCTAACAGGTGAAAATTATTGTCCATATATGAAGCTCTACATCTCCATTATCATTCTAATTCAAATTGAAGCTTTGTCTCAGTATATTTCCATTATCTTACATGTTTAACAATGAATCAGTGGGGGATTAATTGAATCAGTTAAAGATAATATTAGAGGCTACACTGTTGTCTAATTGAACATATCTTAGCCTTTTGGAGATAAAAATGACATACATGTGTTAGCCTCTGATATCTGATTATAGCTCTTTATTGAGAATAGACCAAAATATACATGAATGTTTCAATCTTTCTTTAAAACTTGTCAGTTTAAACAGAGGGTTTCCTTTAATAAAAAGAAATGCCTAATTGGACCTTGCCCAAATATAAAGAACCATTTGGCTATTACTACGATTTTAGATAGGTAGATTTAACAAATCAATGCAAATACAGCTCTCGAAGATATCAGTTAGTTGTTAAAATAGAAAATCTGGGACATAATAAAGGGAAGTGCTGATAAAGATATTCTGTTGAACCATATTTAAATATTTTAAATTTAACATTCCTGGTGGCCATGTGTAAAGTATATGAATGTGAGCTTATTCAAATATCTGGAAATGAGTCCTTCAACTTCTGCTAAACTCACGTATCTCTGTGCTCATCTGTCCTTCCATCCCTTCTACCTCCTTCTTTCCTTCCTTCCTTCCTCTTTCCTTTCTTCTCTCATTCTTTCTTTCCTTTATAGTGGCTAGAATAGAGTATTTGTATACAGAATGTTCTCTGCTCATGACTCATAGGAAACTAGAGAAACTAGTTGTTTTGATTATAATTGCAACAAAATTCAATGACATAAAAATATTATTACAGCTACTAGAAGACAAAAGTGCAGAACAAGGTCATTGAATAGAAACTTAATCTGTTTCTGTTTCTCTTCACTGAGTAACTCCAAACTTTAAATTGTGAGGCAGCTTTCTGGGCAATCTAGTGACACATATTCAAATGCATCTGAGGGTGATGCACAATACATGATTTTACATTATTTAAGTTATACCAGTTACCTAGAAAGATTCAGAGTAGCCCAAAGACACAGCCTTTTTCATGAAAAGAGGTTATGTAGGAGCTCTCTTATGTGGTTTTAAAGTAGATATTTAATCTCTAAGAAACTACTGTCATCATTCATTCAAATCTCATTTTTAAATTAAAGTAATCAAGATTTAGTGGGTGTCATTTACATGTTGTGGTGGCAGTGGTAAATGAATAGCAGAGAAGGATTCTTCATAACAGTATCAATAATTCCAAAGTGAAAGCCATTTATTAAGAATTGTCCCAACCGTATGCAGGAAGATTTCTACTACAATGTGCCCATCAGGTTTCCTTTTGTGCCATGTGTACAAAGACTGAGAGACAGTTATTACCATAATATGCTTAATATCAAAGTAAACTTTTAAATGACAGCTATAATTTGCATGGAATCGAAAGTTTCTTATACATCCTACTTCCTTTGCATCAAACACTCCGGTCTTTCCTGTGATTTAACAACTACACATTTTTGAAGATTCATTTGCAGTGCCAACCTTTCTGCTTCCTGACATGTCTTTCTTCTCGTCACCATGAAAACTTATACATATCTCTGCTGTAATCACTATACTTTTAGTTATATTTCATTTGATTTTTTTCCATTCCAAGACAGTAAGTTCCTTGTACTGGTGACCTTCAGCTTTGTTTCTCAAGCTCTAGGGTAAAATATGGCCATATAATAGATGTCCAGCAAATATTTGTTTAATAAATAGATGGTTGGATAAATGGATGGTTCAGTTTTCTAAATATGAACTGTACTGCCTTTTCTATTGGTATATTAAAGTATAGATAAGACAAAAATTATGTAAATTTTATTTAGACAAGCATCAAATGGTGGTGTTTATGGAAGACTATCTAAGAGTCTCTTATAATACACATGTCCTATGCTTAATTCTAAATGACTTACCCAAGACTCATTTATTGATTTAATTGGAGACAATTATGCAAAGCACTTTCTGAAAAGATTCTCCTCCACTTAGCAACTTGAGGATCCCTCCTTCTAGCTTTTTTAAAAAATCATTTGTACCTTTGGAATGCCCATTAAGAGTACAGTTTTACCGAGTGACAGGTAGATACAGTAAGTTTACAAATATGAGTGATTAATGTGTTACTGTTTGGGCAGCTATATTTCCAATTCAAATCAGTAAGAGGGCAGTATTTAACACGGACTTCCAGCCTTAAACAATGGAATAGAGAAACAGCACTGTCTTTCCCAGATTATTTTCTTGTTGTTTTGCAAAAAAAGTATGCTGTGATATCCCCATGTTCTCCTTCATGATGGAAGAACACATTTTCCTGCAAAATTGGAGATGTGTTATCAGTCTTAAGCTATCAGACCTCTTTTGAATTGCCTCAACTGCAGTAAACTTCCCTTTGCAAGGGAAGTCAGCCTTCCTGTGCAGTCCACATTCAACATCTGAAAAGTCTGCAAAGCCATCTTCCTTCAAGACTATAATCAAGCTCAAATTTTTTTGTTCATTTCTGCTTCTTTTCTTTCTCTTCACCAATGTTGATTTTAATAATATTCTTTAATATTTGTCAGGTATGATAATCTACTCTGACATTTATCTTCTGAAAATGCAACATGTGAGGACATCCATTCACCAGACCAGGCAAATATCCTCAAAGGCCCCAGAATAAGAATGTAAAATCTCTGATGTCAGCAGTACAGAAATATATTTTTCTTTTCCACGTAGCAGTTAGTTTATGGGCATAATTGAGAGATGCAAATCAAAGAGATCTGGCTTTGGTCAAAGGGAAATTTGGTTGAAAACTGAGCATATGCATTTTTAAAATATATGCTGGCACACAGACTGAATCATGCAGCCAATGGTTCTAGGGGATCTAATAAGTGAAGTGAGGAAGTCTTAAGGGACCAAACCAAGATATGTAGGTAATGTGACACACATAAAGAATTACAGAAGGACTTAACATTAGGAAATTGAATTGAAGGGAAAGATAAAACTAAAAAGGACATAGGTTTTTTATCCATTTCAAATATGTTGAAAAAATTGTATTTTTAAAAAGAAGTGAACAAATTAACACATCAACAAATAAAATTTTTAGCTCTCTAATTTTTCATTTAAACAAGTTTCATTGTGTTTCTTGCTCCGTCAGCTAATATGAATAATTTGGAGCAGAAAAATCACAATAAAATTGTTAGGATCCTGAGTCTAAATTTTACAAGGCTATCATGTCTGTTAAAGAAGCAGTTGTGGATAGAATAGCACAAACCACAAGAATGAAAGTCTGTTGATGTACATATAAGCTCTGATGGGAAAGAACTCACATATAAACTTATACTTATGGTATATATTAAAGATAATCTACATTTACATTTTGATTGTAGATTGTAAAATCTACATTTACCTTTAGAACAAGAAACTATATAAGCACAACATGTTCTAGTCATTTGAGAAAAGACAAAGAAAATCCTGGGTGCACACACACACAAAAGCCATAATATCTGTTTTACAAAAAAACCTGCTTCCAGATATGTACAACTCTCTTACACTTGTTTCCATATTCTAAGGATGCCATATGAAGTTAGCTTGAAAAAGTGGATAGACATATTTAAAATTACATAAGGAAGTAGGGCTTTAATTAATAAATGAGGTAAAGATGGATGATTTTGGTAACGGAAGGCAAGGAAATGAATTAATACATATAACAGTGAAAAAATTATAAGGTACTAAAAAATTATGAGCCATGGCTGCTACCTTAATGAATTTACATTCTAATGAAATTATAGGTAGTTTATTTTTAAGCAATAAAATTTTATTCCGAATACTGTAATTAAAATGCCAACAAAAGCTCAAGAACTACCTTAAGTTTAGTCACATACATAATTTTTTCTCTCTTTGAATCATATATAAATACATACATATCATAAACACTTTATATTGACCCCTGGTGTTCACTGATCTTTTTTTATTTATTTTCCCATAGTTTTGCTTTTTCTAGAATGTCATATATCTGGAATTAAAAAGTGCCTGTATCATAATTTACACAATTATGATACAAAATTTTCATCAAACAAAGGGATCTCTCTCTGTTACTCTTCCATTGAGATGATTTACTGAAAGTTCTTAAGTTTTTAAGTATTAAAAAAGGAAAATACTTGCCAAAAGTCATAAAGTTTTTGTAAAACCAAAGTAATAATTAAACCACAAAACTCACTATTACAGTGAATGTTTTTTTTCCTTTCATTCATTCCCAAAGAGTAGTTGCATCTCTTTCCCCATGTTATGCCTTAGCTCCTTTCTTCTACATTCAAGGAAGTGAAATTTCTAGATCTTTTTTGCATGTCCATAAGTTGTGCATTTTTAACATTCAAAGGCAGACTGATCTTTTTTCAGATGTTAAAATCCTGATCAAAATATTGGTTACCCAGATCTAGCAATATATTTTTAAAAATCATACACTGTGATCAAGTGCAATTTATCTCAGAGTTTCAAGGATGGTACAATATTTGCAAATCCATAAATATGCTACATCACATAAACAAAATAAAGGGAAAATACACAATCATATCGATAAATGCTGAAAAAACATTTGATAAAATCTAGCACCCATTTATGATAAAAACACCCAGCAAAGTGGGAACAGATGGGGCATTCCTCCACATAATAAAAGCCATAAATGAGAAACCTACTGCCAACATCATACTCAAGAGCAAAAACAAAAAGGTTTTCTTTCCTTTAATATCGGGGACAAGATGAGGGTGTCTACTTTTACCACTCTTATTCAACATAGCACTGGAAGTTCTAGCCACAGGTATCAGACAAGAAAAAATATAAAGGGAATTCAAATTGGGAAGGAGGAAGTAAAACTGTCATTATTTGCAGATGACCTGATAGTATACATAGAAAGCCCTGCAGTCTCCACTGAAAACTACTTGACCCAATAAGTGAATATGGCAAAGATTCAGAAACTTATAGCATCTTTGTACATCAACAATGAGCTATCAGAGAGAGAAACTAAGAAAAAAAATTCCCATTTAATATAGCAGCAACAACAAAACAACATATCTAGGAATAAATTTCACCAAGGAAGTAAAAGAAGTGTACTCAGAAATCTATAGAATGCTGAAGAAAGAAATTGAAGAAGATTTAGGAATAAATGGAAATATATTCTGTATTCATGGACTGAAAACATTTATATTATTAAATTGTCCACACTACCCAAAGCAATCTATAGATTCAATGCAATCCTTATTAAAATACTAATGGTACATATCACTGATCTAGAACAAATACTCCAAAAATTTTGTGGAACCAAAAAGACCCCAAATAACCTCAGCAAACTTGAGAAAGAAGAATAAAGTTGGAGGGATCACAATACCTGATAAAACCATACTACAAGACCACTGTAATCAAAACAGCCTGGTACTAGTATAAGAAGAGAAACATAGATCAATGAAATGGAATAGATAGCCCAGAAATAAACCTATGTCTCTAAAGCCCATTAATATTTGACAAAGGGAACATGAGCATACAATGGAGTAAAAATAGTCTCTTCAATAAATGGTATTGGGAGAATAGACTGGTACATGAAAACTAGACCACCAACTTCTACCATACACCAGAATGGATAAGAGATTTAAATGTAAATCATGATACCATAAAAGACTTGAAGGAAAACATAGGCAGGAAAAATTCAGATATCCCATGTAGCAATATTTTTCCTGATATCTCTCCTGGGCCAAGGGGAATAAAGGAAAAAATAAACAAATGAGACTATAGCAAATTAAAAAGCTTCTGCATGGCTAAAGAAACCATCATCAAAATGAAAAGGTAACCAACCATAAAGGAGAGCATATTTGCCAATGATACATGGGACAAGGGTTTAATCTAAAAAATGTATAAAGAACTCATATGACTCAACACCAGGAAAACAGACAATCCAATTGAAAAACAGGCAAAGACCTGAATAGACACCTCAAGGAGGACATACAGGTGATTCATAGACATATGGAAAGATTCTCAACATCCCTAACCATCAGAGGGATGCAAATTAAAACCGCAATGAAATATCACCTAACACCTGTCAGAGTAGTTATCAGTAAATCAACAAACAAGCAGTGGCAAGCAGTAGCAAGGAGGCGAGGATATGGAGAAAAGGAAACCCTAGTGCACTGTTGGTGGGAAAGAAGACTGGTGCAGCTACTGTGGGAAACAGTATGGAATTTCCTGAAAAATTAAAAACAGGACTGCCTTTTGACCCAGTGATTCTACTGTGGGAGATATACACTAAGAATTCCAAATTGCCAATTCAAAAGATCTTATATATCCCTATGTTCACAGAAGCACTATTGTGCTGGGAACAACCCTAGTGCCCACCAGTAGATGAATGTATATAAAAAAAACAAAACTGTGGTATATTTACACAATGAAAACTATGCAGCAGAAAGAAAGAAGGAACTCCTACTTTTCAGTACAGCATGGATGGAACTGGAGAGTATTATGCTAAGCAAAGTAAGTCAGTCAATGAAAGACAAATATATGATTTCACTTAAAAGAGGAATCTAATGAGCACAATAAACTTAACAAAAAATAAAATAAAACCAGATCAGGAAACATGGAACAGACTGACAGCAGCTAAAAGGGAGGGGGAAGGGAATAATGGTGGAAAGAAGGAGACGGGACTAGTCAAAGAACATGTTTGAATGACGCATGGTCACGGACAATGGTGTGGGGATTGACAGTGTGAGTGCGGTTGAGCTGGGCAAAGGAAGGAAAAGGACAACTAAAAACAGAATGAAAATAAAATGTCAGTTGTAGAGAGAAAGAACCTTGTGTAAAATTACTACAGATATAAGCCTTGTAATTTCTGTTAACTGCAATAGGTTTTATTACTTATATTTTCACATACATACCGTAAGCATTATGGAACTTGCTACTGTGAGAGACCACTTTCACCCTGTCTAATTTTTTGTTTCTCAAAGTATTTGTGTGCATCGAAATCACCTGAGTGTTTGCTAAAACAGCTATCTAGTGAGGGCAGAGATCTAGATATTTCAACATTTCCCACAAGAGTCTCTATTGTAGATTGTCTTGAGAAACAGTGTTCTAAGAAGTAAATATCTCAAGACTTACAGGGTGCTACACAGTCAAATTCAGAACTATAAAGTGACCTGTGTACTTTTGGATGAAATCTAAACTTGTACAGCACTTGTTACAAGCTAGGTATTGTTCTAAATGTGTTGTATAGTAAATAATGTAATCTTCACAAAAATGTCATGGGTTGTTATTACCATTTGTATTATAATTAAAGTATTACTAGATATTAGAAATTTAAGTAATTTATTTGAAGGCATGTGGTTGGCCCCAGTTATTATTTGATCCCAGGCAAGTTGACTCTGGAGGAGGTCACATTCTTACTAATTATGTTATGCTGTCAGGCCAATTACTGAACCTGGCTAGGTAAATCTTGACTTAATATCCTGCCCCATAGAAACTTCATGGCTTCTTAACTTCCAGCATCTCTTCAAGAATATTCTTTTTTCTTCCTCACCCAAGGGCATTCTCATTGATTTTAGAAAGAGGGAAAGGAAAGTAGAGAAAGAGAGGGAAAAAAATATCAGTGTGAGAGAGAAATATAGATTGGCTGCCTCTTGCTCACGCCCTCACCGGGGAAAAAACCTCACATCCTAGGCATGCCATGACTGGGAATTGAACCTGCAACATTTTGGTTTATAGCATGATGCTCCAATCAAATGAGCTACACCAGACAGGGCCAGAAATACTCTGCATCCTTACCATTTTTAACTGTATTTCATATGCCTCTGTGATTAATGCCTTAACCTAGAGAAAAAGGACCCAGAGGAATTCATCTAAGCTGGGATGTGACACCTACCATTATACCTGCTAATGGGGTAAATCAAGGCATTTTCCCAGGATATGAGGGATGACACTGTGAGTGGAGATATATTTAAAATATATCACTTATGAATGACCCTGAAACTAAGAGTCAGTCATATTTTCTGGGCAAACTGTCAGTTAGAAGGAATGTATAGAAAGAAATTATCTAGGAGAGAAAGTCATAAATCCCAGATAACAGTGAAATGATTCCAGATGAAGTGAGATGATTTCAGGCCAAAGGTGGAAGATAAATTCAGAATCACTAAAAATGACCTAGAGCTTTACTGGACACTTGTTATAGGTGTAGAGTGTCTATAGTATAATCTCAGTAGAGAAGAAAACATATGAGATCAAAGATTAAGCAAAAAAAGGTTAACAAAGTGAATATATGATAGTTGCTAAAAAATAAACTAAGTGGCTTTGTTCATGACCTTAAAAAGTAAAGTTAGAAAGGGTTCAGTTTGTGCCGACATCAGTCAAAAGCCATGGCAGAAAACCACAGCAGTCACTTTCCCAATAGAACTGCCTTCATATTTATGACAGCACAAGCCATTTTTCATCAGTGACAGTGCTGTCTGAGACACTGGGTTACATTTATTTAAAAATTTACTATCATATTGCCTATAGTAAATCTATGTTTTTTAAATGGAGAATATTTCTAAAGAAGGGATAGAACTATGTAAGCAGTAAATCACATTATATCAAGGTTGTTTATCAAATCTTAATAAAATTGAGAGAAAATTATATTGCAAAGAGCATACAGTCCCATCATTTAATGAACTACATGAGTAAATAATGACATTTACATGATCAATACATCGGTAACTGTAATTAAATGGAATATATTTAAACTCTAAAAACCTTCAAGACATCTTGATTTTATTCAAGCTAGCACATTGTAGATTCTTAAACTGGGTGGTACTATCAGTAGGCAGAGTAGGCCGCTGATGTAGAGGTTTCATACTTCGTAGGGATGTGAACAGGCTACAGAGGCCCATGAACGAAACTCTGCCACTGTAATGTGGCTGGAAGGGACACAACCATAAGTAATGGAAGGACATTTCAGTCTGATACCTGGAGATTATGGCAGCAGATAATAGGCATCTAACCAAACTGCTGACATAAAGGACTCGCAGAGTACAATACACATAGGAGGAGGGTGTATAATTAATATGAATCAGATAAAATGAAAGTAAGAATAAAGGTGAATGTCAACATTGGGAAGGTTTTCCATTGGGATATTCTGGCTGGGTTTCCACAGAGAGAGTAGGGGCTGGTTAGATTGGACACTCTCTCCTGTGCTATTGCCATACTTCACTTGCCATCGAGTCCCTTTGTAAAGTGAAGTGTGGACATAACTTTATTCTGTAAGCTGCTTTGTTTCTCTTTTCAAATGAGTATAGATAGTTAAAGTGATGCGTTTATTCAGTTGACCAAGCAAAGAATGTTAGCAAACACCATTTTTATATGATAGATTGATTGTTTTGTTTTTACTTTTGAGGCAACTTTGTGTGGATTGTGGTAATAGCTGTCTCCTCATTTTTAACCAGAAAATTAGGAAAACCGAAGATGAGGAAAAGACTTTATTTCATAGCGTTCTCTGCCCTTTGGTCATTATTTTTGTTCTCATTGTCAACGTTTTGGGGATGTCTTCTCCTCAATATCACACCAAAATAGTCCAGGTTTTCTACAGGACCAAACAAATACACAACCCAAGCAAAACAAAAGAGAAGGTGAGGTAGTCTGTTATGGAGAGTTGATCCAAGAACATGGCCATTTAACTTAATCTGCTTTTTCTTTTTAGTTTCATTAAGTAGAAATAAGGGTTTAAACTGAACCAACTTAATGAGGATGAGGGAAAATAGAAGGAAGTCAGATAGTCACCTGAATTTTACTATTTCTATACTTCTTCTACAGGCAAATGTGGTAGGGTTAGCTGGCTGATAATTAGTCTATCTGCTAATGTGAGAACCCTTTCCTAAGCTGTTTTATCTATGTATCCTTGATAAATGTGGCTACTTTTATGTGCTAGATTTTCTAATATCAATTGATGATTCTATGATATATATGAACATAAACAAGTGATTCTCAGAAAAAGAAATATAAATGAATAATAAATAGAATAACATGTTTATGACAATTCTTTATTATTGGAATATACATATAAATACATGATGAGATTTTTTTTTCTTCGGTAAATTGGCAATGTGTTTGTATATATGCTTGTGTAGTATATTCATATTAAGTTTTACTTAATATCCAGTAGCAAAAAAATGAAGAAAATATAGATATAAATATATATATATGATTAATTTGTAGTGCAGCCATATTGTGAGATTAGGCAGACTAAAATAAATAGTTTGGTATTATGCCCTAAGATATGTATAAGACATTAATTTTGAAAAACATTTTGAAGTACTATGTATCATCTCATTATGTTGGACAAATAAATATACATGTTAATAGCAAAATAATATACAAAAAATCATATGACTGGGATAGCCATGATATCTATGGATGGTAGTGAATAAGAGATTCAAGATAGGATTCTTTAGGTAGAGTGTGTGTGGGGGGTGTGTGAGAGAGAGACAGACAGACAGAGAGAGAAAGAGGGAGAGAGACAGAGAATGCATTTGTTTATTTGGTCTCAGAGTCATTATGGCAATTAAACATGGATTGGATATTTTGACATACTTTTAAATGCTCTAAAATATTCAAATAACACTAGAATTATCTGTGTCTATTCCTTATATATTTTGGATACCAAGGCCTTGTCTGATATATCATTTGTGAAAATGCTCTCCCATTCAGTAAATTTTCTTGTATTTTTCTTAATGGTTTCCTTTACTGAGAGGAAGATTTTTAGTTTGGTGAAGTTTCCTTTTTTTTTTTTTTTGCTTTTGTTTCCCTTGCTCAAGGAGACATATACAAAAAACTATTTCTAAGATTGATATCTTAGAAACCACTAAGTATTTTATTACCTATTTTCTTCTAGGGGTTTTATGGTTTCATGTATTACATTTAAGTTTTTCATCCATTTTGAGTTTACTTTTATATATGATATAAGAGAATGGTCCAGTTTCATTGTTTTGCATGTATCTGCCCAATTTTCCTAACACCATTTGTTGGAGAGGCATTGTGTAATCTTGCTTACTTTGTCACAGATTAATTAAATACATAAGTGGTAATATACTTCTGGGCTCTATTCTGTTTCATTGTTGTATGTATCTATTTTTGTGGAAGTGTCATAATCTTTTAATTACCATTGCCTATAGCTTAAAATCAGTGAGCATGCCTTCAAATCTGTTCTTTCTCAAGATTGCTTTGTTTTTTCATGGCTCTTTGTGAATCCATTCTGAGAAAAATTCCATTGGTATTTTGATAGAAATTGAGTTGAATCTGTAGATTTTGGGGGGTGGCACAGCCATTAAAATGATAGTAATCCTTCCCGTCTATGGGTGTAGTGTATCCTTCCATTTGTTCGTATTCCCTTCTTTTTCTTTCTTCAATATCTTATAGTTTTGGAGTACAGGTTTTTCATCTCTGGTTAAATTTATTCATAGCTATTTTATTCATTTTGAGGTAAAGGTAAATGGGATTGTTTTCTCAATGTTTTCCTGATTATTCTTTATTAGTACCTAGAAACATGATGGAATTCTTTATATTAATATTGTATTCTGCTATTTACTGAATGTATTTATTCTATTAATTTTTGGTGGATTCTTAAGATATTTAAAATGTTTTTCCTTTCTTCTCCCTTTTCTTAATTTTATCCTTCCTCCCTCCTTTCCTTCTTTTCTTCCCTCCTTCATTCTAAGCATTTCCCAATTGTTAGCATTCTTTTACCATCTCAGACCATAGTAATTACTTAAGCTACCATCTGCAGCTACCATAGATGTTTGTACCATAAACTTGAAAATTAAACATAAACTGGGTGTTTCATGATTTTCTCCAAATCTTTTATTGAACCACCCTACTATTCATATCCTATTACAGAACTTCAAGTGTTATGGTCTTATATTTCTTTTTATTCCATACTTTATTGCTTATTTAGTAAAATGCTACATTGCAGTTTAAGTGTTACATAAATTTCAAAGTTTCTTTTCATATATTAGTATGTTTAGCCTTCACTACAATCCATGAAATAGTGTTAGATATATATTATCCTTCCCTTTGGAAGGCATGAAAAATGTATTAACTAATTCATTCAGGTTCACCCAGAAGAGTGTGCAATAAAATCCATAATTCTTGCATTATCATGACCTTTAATACTATAGTGTTAAATTTCACCTGTGTGTTGTTTTTGATATTTTCTGGAGTGAACTTTACATTTTTACCTTTCTTTTCTTTTTGAACAAATACATGTTTATTATGCCAGCTTTTTTCTGCTCCTAATAGGGCATATAATATTAAAAGTTCATGAATGATTATCAATAATTATGATATCCAACATAATTATTTAACTACCCATGTGGTGGTTTTCAACATGAATATAACTATTCTTAAATAAAATGGATATTGTTTGTACTTCTATATATTTTATTTTATACGTCTAAAAACTGTTTTCAGAGAAGGGGTCCTTAAGCATCACTGCATTGCCGGCCAGTCCATGACAAAAAGTGGGAGCTGGAAGCTACGCTCTTACTGTTTTGTTTGCATTCCTAGTTACACTGACCCCAGGGTTCTTCAATTATTCAAGTAAATATGTTTTAAATGCATGTGTGAATAAATGAATCAATATTACATTTAAGTATTTTACTAAAAATTTGCTTTTATTTAAAAATGAGTCATTTAGTTCTAAGACCAACTTACATTTAATTTAATTTATTTTATTACATTTAGTGGAGTGACATTGGTTTATAGGATCATACAGGTTTCAAGTGTACATTTCTCTGATATATATTCTGTATGTTGTATTGTTTGCCCACCACCCAAAGTCTAACCATCTTCTGTCACCATCTATTTGGCCCTCTTAACTCCCGCAGTCCCACCTCCATTTTTATTTTTAAATACCGCATGAGCAAAGTGAGCTCACATTCACGAGGAAAGTCATATTTATAGTGAGAAAAGAAATTTGCTCAGACAACTAAAAGTCCTGGCTTCACAGTCTGCCTCCTTGAGGCAGATAATAATTACTTCTTTAAGTTCACCTTCCTTATAACCAGCACAGGAATCCATTAGTTAATTCCAACAACAAATATTTATTTATAATCACCTATTATATGCTATGAACTATGCTAATAGGGCATAATAATACTTTGCCTTCATGAGGTTTTTGTGAGGATCAAATGATAATGTATGTGAAAGTGCCTTGTAAAATTTAGTGGGCTACAAATAAACAAAACATCTCTAATGTTCTGCAAGATTTTAAATTGCTTTTTAAAATAGAGAAGACAAAATTGTATTCAGCAGAACTTTAGTATCCAGGGAATTTTACTAAATTTTAATTCTTGAAAATTGCTTATATGATAACTTTTAAAATACATATTAATAAGTTTTTCAGAATACCATATTGTGTTCCATACCATGTATATATAAAATAAGAAATGCTTTATTTATGTTTTTTATAGAATGTGTTTGTGTATGTGTGCTTTGAGGGAAGGTGTTCTATTTACCATTTTTAGTTAACAAAACATTTAAAAGCTGTTTGTCTCTAAATATATGTAAGTTTTTATGAAGATATTTTTATTATTATATTATATTATGGACAATCTCTAATTCAAAACATTTACCCTTCCTATAGTTTCTTTGTTTGTTTGTTTCCCTTACCCCAGGACATTTTTTTCATTGCTTATTGGACAGAGAGGAAGGGCAAGAAACATTGCATCACTTGATGGAATGATGAATGTGATGAGAGAGGAATGCATCCCTCGGTTGCCTCCTGCAGGCACCCACACCAAGGCACCTGGACTGGGACCAAACCTACAACCTAGGTACGTGTCCTGACTGGGAATCAAACCCAGGACCTTCAGTTATGAGACAATGCCCCAACAAATTGAGCCATACTAGTCAAGGCATTGCTTTGTTTTTGATGGTCTTTTTTAAACTGTCTGTGGTCTTGCAGCTCTTTTAGAAGACATTCATGAAACATACATATGTTATCCATAGTTTCCTCCCATTCTATGTAATGTAATGCAGCAGCCTTATGTCCAGGTCAAATACATACAAAATTTAACAGATTTATATTATAACACTTTATCTTTTTCAGAAAAACATAAAATATTCATTAACACTGCATGAACATTTATTGAGCACTCATATTATGTCCAGAATTATTTAAGTGTTGTTGAAATAACAAAATATGAAGATCATTTAGCCTTATTCACTTAAAATGACAAAACCACATTTAGGGTAGACTGTAGACTGTCAAGCATTGACATGATGATCAATGTGAATTCTTTCCATTGCCTATGGAGAAGGCTGGAACTGAATTGCTCCTTAAAGATATTAGAGTAGGGATAAGTAGTATGATGGATTATATGTGTGGTATTCATTATCTTTTTTCTTTTTATCCCCACATATTAGCTTTATATTCTTAGGAGACAAGTATAATACATTGCTACCCTGGTTCAAGGTGTAACCATTAGATTTGCTCTGAAGAATGAATGTGGACAAAAAGCAAAGTGTGTGTCCTGCAGGGAAAAGCTTTTAGAGGTAGCACATAAGTAAAAATAATTTCTATTCCTTCGGCCTGTAGGGAGGCAAGGTAGCAGAAGAAGGCTACCTTATCATCCTGGACTTTGGATGGGAGAATGTGTGGAGTACAGCCACAGCTGACCCATGTTGCTCATAAAATGTAGGCAAGAAATAAACATGTGCTATTGCAAACCACTGAGAGTTTGAAGTTGTCTGTGGCTGCAGCATAACCTAGCTTCTTCAGAGCGGTACCAGCAAGCAGACATCTTGGGGGCTGTTAATTGCATTTCAATGTCTTTTTTTAGTAGTAGGTCACAGGTGGTACTCATTTAATGTTGCATAAGTTATAAAAATCCAAAGATGGTGGTGAAAGACAAATACCACATGATCTCACCTTTAACAAGAACCTAAACAACAAAACAATCAAACAAGCAAAATATAACCAAAGACACTGAAATAGAGAACAGGCTGACAGTGTCCAGAGGGGAGAAGGAAGGGTTTTTCAGGGGAAGGGTTTACAGGAACAAGTACAAAAGACACGTGGGCAAAAGCTAGGGGGGGTGGAAATGGGAGGGAGTGGGGAGAGTTGGGTGGGTGGGCTGGGATGGAAGTAAAAGACAAAAAACTGTACTTGAACAACAATTAAATTTTTTAAAAAAGCAATGATAGTGTGGTCCTTAAATAACTCTGTCTCATCGATGACCAGATATATCTCAATTTATATTATAATGAAATAAGTGAAGTAACAGAGGTACATGCAAAGTATGTAAATAAAAGTGGTGTGCCTAATCAGACTAGAGCAGACATGGGGGAGAGTCTTTTGTTCCTCTGCCCACTGAATTTACCAGTATCCCTCTTACTTT
Source organism: Carollia perspicillata (assembly GCA_004027735.1). NCBI lineage: Eukaryota > Metazoa > Chordata > Mammalia > Chiroptera > Phyllostomidae > Carollia > Carollia perspicillata. The sequence goes on from PVKM010019366.1 coordinate 23,623, forward strand.
ATCTCTTCCTCCCCAAGAAATTTGTTACTTACAATTAAGTTAGGGTTAGTTTTTACTGATATCTGGCATCTTATCAGCCTTAAAAAAAAAGATTTTATTTAGTTAGTTTTAGAAAGAGGGGAAGGAAGAGAGGAAGAGAAGGAGAGAAACATCAATGTGTGGTTGCCTCTCCTGTGCCCCTTACCGGGGAACCCGGCCTGCAACCCAGGCATGTGTCCTGATTGGGAATCAAACCAGCCACCCTTTGGTTCTCAGGCCAGTGCTCAATCCACTGAACAACACCAACCAGGGCAGATTATCATAGCCTTTGTGGCAACAAAAAACACAAATGCATTATGATAGAGTTCTGTATATTAAAAGTCCATCTCAGGTTTCAGTGGCTAAAATCAAAGTGGTAGTTGGACTGTGTTCCTTTCCGTGGGTTCTAGAGAATTTAATTTCCTCTCTATTCTAAGAAGAGAGGGCAACATTCCTTTTCTTCTCTCTTCTTCTTCAAAGCCTCCATAGCCAGGTCAAGTCCTTCTCACATACTGTATATATCACTTTGACTTCTTTTGCCTCTCTCTATCGCTGCCATGGACCATTGTGATTACATTGACACCCCAGGTCTTCCAGGATAATCTCCATATTAAGGTC
>PVKM010019367.1:0-24261 GCA_004027735.1 Carollia perspicillata
GACGGGCACACGATGCAGTGTGCAGATGGTGTTTTGTTGAGTTGTACATGTGAAACCTACATGACTTTGTGAACCAATGTCACCCCAATAAGTTCAATTTAAAAAAAGGAATGAGCAAGTTCTGTAAAGATTTTTATGCCCACCCTGCCCATCATTAGGGATTAGGAACCTATCACCCAGGAAGAAGCTCCGTGGAGCCATGGCCTCAAACGTGCACCCTCAGAGCACCAGGGTTTGGCTTGTCAGAGGGCACATGGCCAAAACGAGGCCGACAGAAGTTTCCAGGCCTCCTGCGTTGGCATGTATTTGTTTGTACCTCCCCACTGCCTGGGAGCATTTCCCTGGGAGGAATCAGGTCAACTGCATCACACATACAGCTGTTCTGATGAGAAAAGTTTTATGCGGACAACACAAACTAAACAAGAGCACCATAAACAAGGAGGGAAGCCAGGCTGAGCCAAAAAAGCTGCTGCAAGTAGCAAGCAGGGGATGTTTAAGCAGTGGCGTCAAATACCAAAACCGTACTTGCAAATCTAATTGGGAACTTAGCTCTTTTTAAGTGCAGAAGGAAGTAAGGGAAGAAACCCCACATGAAATTTTTAAAGTATTACACACCTGCCTTTTCATAATTCTTTTGTCCATTTTCCCCACAAGGAACAAATCAGACAAAGGAAAAGCCCAGGTTCTTTTCCTAAAGCCCCCATATTTATTATGGACTTGTTAGAGAATCCCCGAATGGGGCTTGGATTTAAGGTGGCAGACTTCACTTTCCGTGGCCCCACTCACTCCGGACCAGCTACCCTGGGAATGCTTGGGACACAGGCACAAAAATCCAGAAGAGGCAAGGAAGAATATGGCTCACTTAACTTATACATGATACACGAGGGCATCAGTCTCTCCAAACACGCTTCTACCTGGGTCCTTCACTAGATTCTTAGCAGACTTCTCACCTGCAGCACCAGAGCTCAAGCAAGCTGTGAGACACATAGGAAAGCAGTATTTTGATCCAGGACGCACTGGGTCAGTCACTTCATAAAAGACAGTCACACACGCCAGCCCTAAGCAAGTCCTCAGGGGCCCACAGCGGTTTGCTTTGTTGCGTGGAAGGTTGGGTTTTCTCCCTCCCAAGTTTTCTCCTGGCTGCTGCCACCGCCGAGCTCTCCACCGTTCCCTCTGGACTCAACACAGCTGCTCAGCGCAAGCACGTGTATGTGTAATTTATTGTTCCTCTGACGCTGGCTCGTCCTCAGCCACTGGCTTCTCAACCTGTGACTCTGGAGGAATCAGATACTGGACCTCCTCTGTACTGATGGCTACTTTATCTGGCTGGAGCCACCTCTTGAAATGTTCCAAGGTGCTAGGAAAGAGCAAGAGAAAAGGGTGACTGCATCAGACCTCGGTGATTAATTACTTAATGATTATCTCAGTTACTCAAACACTGCCTTCCCACCCACAACCAATTTCTTCCTACAATTGTTCTTCCCTGCTAATGGGGGGGAGAGAACAGCGATACTCCTCTGACAGCTGTGCATCCTGGCAGCTCCCAGGCATAATATACCCCCTGGTGGGCATTTCGGCTATCAGCAGCATCAGGCCCCCTTCAAAGCAGAGGCTCTGAAGGCTTGGTGAGAGCAGCTGAAGAGCTTATGCCTCAGTCCTGACTTTTTTCCCCCTCAAAACCGGAGAGGAGAGAAATTGACAAGGGGAGGAAATATTCAAATAAGTACCAAATTATCAGTGAGGCAGAAACCTGAGCATCTTGAAATCACATACCTGCGGCAGTCTGAGACAATTATGCTTAGTTATCCTGGGCGCAGTTTTGTTTGTTTAGTTACCCTACAGCACTTCCCCAAGATGGAAACATCTGGGCAGCAAAGTTCCCTAAGAACAGGAAGGGCCACGATGCCAGAAGGCCCTTTTTTAATTTGGACCTGTGCTCTCCTCCCACTTTCCGTGAGTACACAGGATCCTCACTCGAAAGCTGTTAGACATTCATGGTAAATTATAAATGACCAGAAATAATGTTCATTTCATTCTATGTTCCTCAGTAGCACGTAGTCTTAAGCCATAACCAGCAGATTTAAGACACCTGTCAGTGTGTGGGGGACTCGGGCTGTGGGGGATTTACATTGTGCTCCGTGGAATTTCTCAGCCCATCACGCCCTTGCCAAAAGCAGGCCATGACGAGGGTCGCCTACCTGGCCTTCACGTAGGGGGAAAAAGCACACAATTCCCCTACAAAATGGCCTCTTTCTGAAACATAAATTTTGAAGTTTGAAAACAAATGCATTATCTACTGTTTGCTGGTGCTTGCTCTGAACAATGACAGAAGTGTCCCCACAGATGTAGGCTTGGGGGACAAGTGCCCACAGCCTGGGGGACTCAGATGCTACGGAGGCATTTAATCTTCATCTACCACACTTCTCATAGAATTATTTCAACTAGTTCTATACAGAAGGGAAAACCACATTATATTCATTATATTAGGTATTAATAAACACACAGAAATGTTAGCGAGCCTTGGTGCTGATCTGATTTCAGAGAAAAAGAATTCCCAGTTGAGAATTAGACAGAAGAAAGTTTTATCTTTTCATCTTAAGACTGGAGAAGAGGGAAATATTCAAGGGGAGAGAGAATATAATACCAAATTATTAGTGAGTCAAGAATCTGTACATCTTTAAGTCTTTTGTGTTTGAGACAGTTTAAAGCTCAATTGGGTGGAGCTTTTAAATACAGAAAAGAGCAAATTTTGTATTATTTTCTGAATCCTGAGAGGTAGCTACCCTGACCTTGGATGTCATACTGATTTCCGAAGGATCTTGGAAAATGCTGATTAAGTATTTAAGATAATGTAAGTGAAAGTACGTTGCAAATTATAAAGTAAAATGTAACTGTGAAGTTTTATTTGCACATTGTCCACAATTTCAGCAGCAGCATCTTCCTCTGACACTATGGGACTCTCAAAATCAATGTGAATGATAATTTGTAAACTTAGTTTAAGTCATATTCCCCTAAGACCTTCCGTTAAAATCCAGGTTTTTACTCCCCTCACTGTTCTTTATTTTGAATAATTTGTTATTGAACTTTACAATTCTATTAGGAAGAATCATATTCATAATAGCTAACATTTTAATAGTACTTTCCATGTACAGGCACTGTCCTAAGCACTTTACACATAGTAATTCATTAAACCCTCACGATAACCTTATGAGGTTTCTGCCGCTTTACAGAGGAGGAAATTGAGGCACATACAGTTTACTTACCCAAGAACACAGCACCAGTAAGTGGCAGAGCCGTTTCTCAGCATCAAACACTACCTTGCTTTGTGGCAGAAAGCCCTCTTTCCTTTCTGCATCTTGCCTGCCTGCAGGTACCGTTCCAGTCCTGCCTCCTCTCCGGGCGCCAGCCCCGGAGCCTACAGGGAGCTCAGCAGCCTCTCAACCCCCACAGCATGTTCTACCGCTTCTCCTCATCTGGCTCTTCTCTTCTGCTGCCTCATATTGTTTGTATTTATATGTACTTGTCATCTCTCCCCAACTAGTTCCAAGGACAAAACAAGAGGGTATTAATCTTCCTTACGTGTCCCCTCTACCCCAACCCTATGACGACAAGCACAGTGCCTTCCGTTAGTAGATGCTTAAGAAATCCGTTCATTTAGTCTACACAAATGTGTGTGGCTACAATAGGACAGAAACTCTGTGCGGCAATGGAAATTCAGAGTAAGAAGACAGTTCCAGTTGTTGATTGAATACTGTTGTACTTTCTCAAGTGCATTTTGTACTTGTACTTAAAAATATGTGGCCCTTGCTCTGGCTTGTGTGGCTCAGTGTATTAAGCACTGGCCTGTGCATCAAGGGGTAACTGGTTCGATTTCCAGTCAGGGCACATGCCTGGGTTGTAATAAATTAAATCTTTTAAAAAAAATATCTGACCCTGGCCTAGGTAGCTCAGTTGGTTAGAGAATCTTGATATGCCAAGGTTGCAGGTTCAATCCCTGGTCAGGGCACATACAAGAATCAAACCATGAATCCACAAGTAAGTGGAACAACAAATTGATGTTTCTCTCTCCCTCTCTATCTAAAATCAATATGTAAAAAAAAAGAAGACAGTGGTTTATTCTCAACTATATCCAATCTGCGATCAAGATGTAGATGGAGTATTTGCTTTTTGGCAAAATGCCCTTTCTCAAAAATCTGCTGCTGTACTAAGAACAAATAGAGCAAACTGACAAAGGATGATTTTAGTTCAGAAAAGCTGATGTTGATATCAACTAATATCGTGACTCAGATGTCGCTCTCCCTGAATTCTTTAGAGAAAAATGACCACAGTAAAACAGACTGTTCCCTGGGACTGAACTGGGAATGAATTACCTCTCATCAGAATCAAGTCCATCCACAAAGAACTCTGACGCTAACTTTTCCTGGAGGAACCGATCCCAGCACTCCTTCTTGGCTTGGGCCAGGGTCCGAAGCATGTCCTTAGAAGTCACTTCCTGGTTCGAACCTTTGATTCTTCTCAGTTTCTTCTCTAAAGAAGGAAGAAATGGAGCTTAACAAGGAAACTGAATATGAAACGAAACTAAATTTAAAATGTGAATGCCAACTTAAAAATTCTTTCACTGAGTACATCCACACTCCCTGCAAAAATGCTCATTCTTTAAGGATGACAGATAAAGGAAAATGTACAGTTTTCTTTTTCCAGCACAGTGTCTTCACTCTACACTGTATCAAATAAACGTTTAAGCCCAGAAAAGAGACAAGCCATACGTTCTCATAAATAAATTGATGGTATGTTTTCTCTGAAATCACAGAAGCCCAGCAGGTATCTCTCTAAGGAATGCTTGTTTTCCCTGGCTTGACATGTGTATACTATCATCTGTCTTCAACCCCTTGAAAACAGTCTCTCTGAGGAGTAAGTGGTTTTTCTTTTTGCTACAATGACATGAAGCAGTTTCTAAACCTCATGAGGATTAGAGAAAATGATGAGAGATCCAATGGTTCATTAGACACTACAATTGACTTGATAAGAACTCTGTAATAAGAGACTTTTAAGATTTCTGTGTGTGATTAAATTCCTGGTTAAAGAGAGGGACTCTCCCAACGCTTTCTAAAGTTGCTCAACTTGTGGGAGCCGAAAAAAAACAAACACCTTGTAATCCCTTTGAGAGCGATCCATATGGCTTCCTGATGACAGATGTTTCATTACTCTAATTTGCATTTTCAGTATAATTGTTGAACAGATATACCCTTTTGGAGAATACAAGAAAGGGTATCACCATGTACCTTCTGCCTTCACCTATAATAGATGGGTAAATGATAGCTTTGTGGCGGCGGGCGAGTAGACATCAAGCCCAGAACCAATAGAAACTTTATGAGTTGCAATCCTGTTGTCATTTCCAAACAAGCCACGTCAGCTAGTGGCCACTGATCAAAACAAGAAATACCTTTTGTAGCTAAAGTTACCACCAAGAGTTCACCCACGTAAAACACCTGCAGTCGACAAATGTTAAATATTTGAGGAATTTTTTTCTCCTTGAGAATATGAAAGGGATTATGCCTCTCTCATGTTAAACTAGCTAAGTTTTTAGTTGTTGATCTTAGTGAATTCTCTTTGATATAGTTTATTTGGCAATAAAAACAATCTTTATATTGTCTGGCCTTGGCTGTCAAGGTGGAGGACACTCTTGTGCATGGGAAGAGGTCTTCCCCTCTCTGAGAGTGCTGAGTGACCTCAGCTGGGCAGGCAGAGGCTGGCACCATTACCTACTCCAGACCTGCCTGCCGTTGTCTCCCAGACTCTGCCACAGGAGCCAGGAATGGTTCTCATTTTCCTCAGAGAAGGAAATTTTAATCATCTTCTTAACTGACTTTAGAAAATATCAGGGGCCCTGGCTGGTGTCGCTCAGTGGATTGAGTGCTGGCCTGCGAACCAAAGGGTCACTGGTTCGATTCCCAGTCAGGGTGCATACCTGGGTTGTGGGCCAGGTCCCCAGTGTGGGGCATATGAGAGGCAACCACACACAGATGTTTCTCTCCCTCCCTTTATCCCTCCCTTCCTCTCTCTAAAAATAAATAAAAATCTTTAAAAATTAAAATAAATTAAAAAAATATCAGGGGAGTTTTGACTTTCCAAACCAATCAAAATCATCACCAAATCCATGAAAGTTTCTCGTTTTTGGTAGTAAAATATGGATATTTTATTCTAGCTCTGGGAAATAAAAAAGGGTGGGGAGGTAGTATTTATATACATACATACATGTGGGGTATTTTTTTCAGATTTTAGTCTCATAAGTGTTCACATATTTAATCTATTTTTTGCTTTTTAATAAACACCCTTCAAAGCCATCAAATGCGTTCTAACACTACTACTTCTTGCTTCGTCACCAATCCTTTAATATTGTTTGCATTGTATTTGTTGTGTGAATTTTAATCACTTATGTGCTTGGTCAAACTATACATTAGAAGATGTAAGGGGTAAGCTTGCACTAAGTTATACTCTATGTGTCAAAGTTACCCATTGCATGATGTTTTCAGTATTTGGAACTTCACACACCCTGTGTTCTCTACGTAGGCTGTTGCAGCTTCTAGTGCTGTACACAGCTACACCTTCTGGATGGGACGACCCATGATCCATGAGCTCGGGGTCAGGCCTAAACTGGGTAGCACCTGAGGTGGATTCCGATTCGGTCTTCACTTCGGAGCTGAGTTTCGCTGGCAAAGCCACTGACTGTTTCAGGTCGCAGGTTGTTTTTGCAGCTGTTTCTATTTCAGCAGAGCATCCTAGCTTAGTTATTTCTTTAGGTTCAGGAAGTACTTTTTTTCTGTTGTTTTTTTGGTCCATAATAATTTAACTGCTTCATAAATTTTCTGGATTGTAGCATATGCCTTTTTTCAGTTACCTTTGCAATTATTACGCACTGAATTGGATAATAATAGTTGTTCCGAAAGTGTCCAGTCCCAGTGGAGAACCTATTTTCTTAGATCTAGAACCTTTTCTTGCTGAAACCAAGCCTACCAATCCTGAAACTGTAATCACTCCAATTTTTGGAAGAAAATCTCATGGCGGGTTCTTCAGATAAACATATGCACCAGCCAATATAATGACCAGCTGTAGTGTGGATGGAAACGAAGCCCGTTTCTAAGTTACCAGGCTGCTCTTCAACATAATTTAGCCTGGAAGGGGGGTGCAGTATATCAGGGGAGCTGCTCTAGTTTCACTAGCTTTTTGGATTCCTCTTCTGTGGCTGCAAGCACACTAATAGACACAAACATCAGACCCGTGGGCACAGCTGTCAGCCCGTGCCCATGGCTAACAAGGTTCTTTCCCATCCTAATGGCTCCCATGTCTCTGACCCATGAAAGTTTCCTATGACCCCTGGGCGCAGAGGACCAGCACGCCAAAGGTCCTGGCTTCAGCTTTCTCAGAGTGTTGCTTCTTCTTCTTATCATCACCCAACAGATGTTCTGACTGTCATAGAGCAGAACTGTCAATGGCTCCTCGGCCATGGCTACAAATATTACTCTTGTATCTTTGGTGGCTTCCCGGCAAATCTCACATTACACCCTTATCTATCTCATTATCCACCATTCCCCCTACGTTTTTCTCTTATTTTTTTTTCCTCCAATACACCATTAGCAAAATTCCTTTTGTTTTCCAAGATATTTCTTAGCAATCACGTAAACTCTATTCTGATACTTCCTTCCTCAAAAGGTTCTTCTTCCTGAATTGCCTTTCCTTCCTCAAATAATTATTCCCAAGTTTGGCTTTGTAAAACATAGATGGGTCTCATGAGTGTTTAATAATAAACATGTACCACAATTTTAAAGCATGGCAATCGCTGCCTTCGACTGATATTTCTCTTTCCCCTAGTAAGGGACAATCTCAATCTCTTTCCTGTGTTTTCCTGTGTTAGTTTCTCACACTTAAGGCCATAGGACAGGACAGGACAGTGAAAATGTGTTCAGGAAATAATAAAACATAAAATGGCCAACAAGATGCAAAATAAATTTTATGTCAACATTCTCCTGTTCCAACCATCAATCTATTTAATATAAGTTTTTCAAACTATAGCATCAGAAACCTACATGTAGCTCTGGGGCCACGGCCTTTTCTTTCAGGATGGCAAAAGGTTTGATACTTCAGAGTTATTTGAATATATGAGCCACCAATAGTAGACAGAGGGTCTACAGAATGCCAAGAAATAAAGCAGAATTTAGATTTAAAAAAGAGGCAAGAAATGATAAAGACTTATTAAGGGATGTGCAAGGAAAAGGGGGTCCTTCCCACAACCAACCTGAAACACCCCCTAGACTTAAACCTGACAGATATGTGGTAAGGACAAAAAAACATTTTTTTAAAGAACAGAAAACCAGGTTTGATGTAAAAAAAAATTCAACGAGCATCCTTAAAGCCATCAGTTTACGATTACGATTTTTTTTTTAAAAAGCCGTCTAACTTACCTAGAGATGCTAAATACACTTCTGAATCCTGCAAGGGAGCCCAGGGCTTTGTGGCTGGCTGAGTAGAAAAGGCTGGGGCCTCCCTCTGGCCTGTGCCTGCAGGGTAAGAATCCATAAAGGAGTCTGAGAAGGCATTTTTGGCACCATCCTCTTGGTCAGGATTTGGCAGGCAGGAACAGATTTCAGCCCAAAGATCTGGGCCAGATTTTGTGGTTGTAGAGTCAATGCTCTCAAACATTTTCATTTGGGATTTGAGCTGAAAAACAGAAGCTCAAGTGAGCAAGGACAGGCTTTAAGGACAGTCTAAGTGCGCAGTATTCAGATACGTTTATCCATTGGAGGCGATATGCTTTTAAGAAGTATCTCTTAACAAAATCTAAAATGTCTTCTATTAGATTTCTGTGTTACAGATAAAAAGATGGCAAAAAGGTAATTGGGTTCCTCTTCTGGCTCTGCATTTGGGCTGTTTTCATGAGGAAGTTTGTCTTTAAAATGGAATTTCTATAAGTCAGATTCAAAAGGACAAATATTGAATGATTCCACTCATGTGAGGTACCTAGTGCAGTCAAACTCATAGAGACAGAAAATTGGACAGTGGTTGCCAGGGGCTGTGGGGACAGGAGAACAGGAGTGGGGGTGGGGGGTGGTTATTACTTAATAGCTACAGAGTTTCAGTTTGGGAAGTTCTAGGGATGGACTGCCGTGATGGTTGCATGACAATGTGAATGCCACTGAATTATACATCTAAAAATGGTTAAAATGGTAAATTTTATGTTTGTATGTTTTAAAACACACATACGTGTGTATGCCTTTCTATGACATTTCCAGTGAAGACAATCATCATGCACTTTTCTCCAAAAACCTCCCAAAGGCAACCACTCTGTCCTCAGCCAATTAAATTCTGTTTTCAACAGGGCACAGACTAAAGGTCTTGCGCAGTCCCATATACATAAGGATAATAAAAGTGCTGTTTGGTGAAAAGTGTCTCTCAGACACTTTTCACATGCAAAGTGTCACATGCAAAGGCCCCTGTGCTCATTACATGTAGAAGCTGGCCTGTATGCCTCGTGTTCTTAGTTTAATAGAGACACTGAAAGATAGACATTTTCATCACTTCGCAGGTAAAGAATCTGTAGGATCTGAGGATCAGAAGGGTAACTTGTCAGAGGTAGGTACATTATTGCTATATCGTGAATCCTTGATTGGAAACCGGACCTGTGCCACTCCAAAATCCATGTTTTTATCCAATACCGTTTTGCCTGATTGGGAATACTGAAAGTATCCCTCCAAAAGATAGATGGTAAGGGCTACGCACAGCACCTGGGAGCTTTCATAACTATCTAGTCTTACAGGATGGGTTGACACCTTCTCAAGGAGGTGAGCCTTTGAGATTAGGAAGGCTGCCTGTAGGAAGGTTTATAATTCCAGGAAAACCCAAACCAGCACAAGGGCCCGGAAGTAAAACGAACAGACATGTCACGGCGGCCCTGAAAGAGCTGATGCCAGGCACCATAAAGAACCCCACCCCATCCCAAACTCGTTTAAACGCACCCGAACCAAAAATTTGCTCCCACCGGAGCCCCGGTACCCATTCCCCCCAAGAAGTCCACAGTGCAGGTATCTCCGGGGTCCAGAACCGGAGCCTCAGTCACCTGGTCTCAAGGACTGGCTGGGAAGGATAAATCAAGTCCGAGGTCTTTCTGCGGTATTCCAGGACGGGCCCCGAGCCGAGGATACGAGACGCTGGGGCTCCCGCCCCTCCTCACCTACAGCAACAGCCGGTGGAGCTGCCCGCAAACCCTTAGCTCAGCTCAGCTTAGCTCTCGCAGTCTGGTAGAAGTGGTGGGTGGAGCCTCGGAGTGTCTGATCCTGGAAGTCCTCCAACCACCAGCCGCGCTGACGATGTTCTGTGTCTCCATAGGTCGGGTGGATGAGGAAGTGAGGAGCTGAGTGCAAAGAACGGGTGGGCGGGCCTGTTGTTGCCGGGAAACGGTGGAGTCTAGCGCCCTGGGCCTCTACTTTCTCCCCTGGAACTAGATTGATTGAACTTATTTATTTTTTAATAAATTTATTGACTTATTATAATTTATATTGACTTATTATAATTTATTTCACTTATTATAATTAATTTATTGTAACTTATTTATTGATTTTTAGAGAGAAAGAGGAAGGGGGGAGAGAGAAATATAGATTTGTCCATCCACTTATTTATGCATTCACTGGTTGCTTTTTAAGTGCCCTGACTGGAGATCCGTCCTCACCCTTGGCATTTTAGTAGGCTGCTCTTACCAACTGAGCTACTGGGCCAGGGCCCATTCCACTTATTTCTGTGTATTTCAGACGCGGGGACAGTGCCCTCCATCGATTTCCTGCTTGGATGAGGAAGCCCGGTTTTCAAGGCTTCTGACTTTGCTTGCTCCCTTGAGCAAGTTCACCTCCTCAACAATTCTCCAGGCCAGTGTTTGTCTTTGAAAATGTCAGCCCTTTGCTACCCAAGTTAGAGCACTTCTGCAGCTCTGATGGGGAAGGAGGAGACTTCTCTTGCCGCACACATACGTCCTGTTCAAGTTATGAAGCTTTCCCTCATTCATGTAATCAATAGTCGTCAAGCTCCAGTTGGGTTAGGCGGGAATTCAAGACATAGACTAGGTATGGGTTCCAGAGGTCTTTATGGCTTAGTGTTAAGAGGATGCGCCAGGGGGCAGACAACTTTACAAATAACAGCAAATAGTTACACAGGATCTGACAGAAGTGTGGTCAGAGTACATACAGGAGACAGTGGCCTTGGGAGATGAGTATCAAAAACACTTTTAAAAGGAGATGGCCTTTGCCCTGACCAGGAGGCTCAGTTGGTGGAGCATCCTCCCCTACACCAAGAGGTTGTAGGTCTGATTGCGGTCAGGGCAAATACTGTATTTTGACGTGTATAATGTGCACTCATGTTTTCTGACCCAAAATTTCAGAGGGAAAATCTTTCATTTTAATTTTTAACTCAATTATTTATTTACTTATATTTAGATGCTCGTTTCTTGTATTATAAAAGAATTTTAGCACTTATTTTTGAACATACAGATATTGTTATTGCTTTCTAGAGTTACTTTTAATGCATAAACATAAATAAAAGAATTAAAAACATTTATATATATGTGGAATTAGTACTACCCATGTATAATGTGCATCCTTATTTTTCCCTCAAAAACTTAGGCAAAAAATGCACGTTATACATGGCAAAATACAATATCTGCCCTGACGTAGGTTACAGGTCAAGGACCCTATTCCCTGGTGCTTTGAGTAGGCAACGGATCCATGTTTCCCTCTCTCTTTCCCTTCTTCTCTAAAATCAATAAATATATCCTCAAGTGAGGATTGAAAATACTGAAAAATAACAGGTGAACTTTGAAATCTTAGAGGTTATCAATATGCTGAAATGCAACTCTTCTTCACCCCTAAATCCCCAATTTCCAGGGCTGGTTACTTCTAAAAAAAACCATCAGTAGAAATAACTTGGCTTATGATCTAGTCTCTAGATGTGTCCAAAGCCAATTAATATGACTAAAGTGTTAACAACTACCAATATGTGAAAGTAAACTACAAGGTACTCCCTTGCTTATATTTATAACCATACTTAGAATATGCAAACGGAAGGAAGTGAAAAGCAAGGAGGTTACAAAACAAAGGAGCAAATAAAAGGCAAGATTTTGATGGTGCTTATTTACAGGGAATAAATGGGGGGAATAGAATCTCCCACTGAAGGATCCTTAGAGTCGTCCAAGTACCACCCTATATGTAGCATGAATCTGACAGCATCTGATTCACAGAAAAGTGCACACTTACAGGTTTGCAGGTGTTTCATCAAACTACTCCATGGCCTCTCAACTCACTTACTCCTTTTTCTCTGATTCCCTGCTTGCCAAACAAACTCTTGATTTCAAATTTGGCCTCTCAAATATCTTGTTAAGGGTGTCTTCAACAGTAGGCATAAATGAAATACATTTTATAACTTAAAGTTACAGTTGAAAATTGACAAATTGGTACCCTCAGTGATTCACCCATGTCCTCTGAGTAATTAGTGTGTGTGCTGGGTAAATGCAAACCAGACTCTGGACTTGCACAGCTGACACCATGGTGATCTCCTCCTCTCCAGTGACTTCTCACACTGGGAAGCCAGATGAGGGCAGTGAGCATAGGACCTGAATAGACATTTCTCCAAAGAGGGCGTACAGATGGCCAATAAACACATGAAAAGATGCACAACATCACTAATCATCAGGAAAATATAGATTAAAACCACAATGAGATATCACCTCACACCTGTCAGAATGGCTAGTACCAATAAATCAACATACAATGTGTTAGGGAGGACCCTCATGCATTGTTGCTAGGATTGTAAACTGATACAGCTACTAAGAAAAACAGTATGGAGGTTCCTCAAGAAAATAAAAATAAAACTACCTTATGACCTGGCAATTTCACCTCTGGGTATTTATCCGAAGAAGTCAAGTACTATGGCAATAGTAAGGTGACCTTACTAAACACACTGATTTGAAATGACAAATGTGGCCCTGGTTGGGTAACTCAGTTGGTTAGAGCATCCTCCCCATATGCCAAGGTTGCGAATTCAATCTCCAGTCAGGGCATGTACAAGAAAGCAACCAAGGAATGCATAAATAAGTGGAACAACAAAATTGACCTACCTTTCTCCCTCTATCTCAAAAAATCACTTAGCCCTGACTGGTGTGGCTCAGTTGGTTAGGCATCATTCCTTCAAGGAAAAGGTCACTTGTTTGATTCCCAGTCAGGGCACATGCCTGAGTTGCTGGTTGGTACCGGCTGGGGCACGTAGGAGAGGCAACCCATTGATGTTTCTGTGTTTCTCTCTCACACCAATGTTTTTCTCCCTCTTTCTCCCCATCCCTTCCCCTCTCTAAAACTAAAAATAAAATCTTTTAAAAACCCAATTAACAACAACAACAAAAAAAGAGCATCATCCCTTAAAACAAAATGTCACGAGTTCGATCCCTAATCAGGGCCCATAGGAAAGGCAGCCTATCAGGTTTCTCTTGCACATGGATGTTTCCGTCTCCCTCTCTTCTCTTCTCTCTAAAGTAAGTAAGTAAATAAATCTCTTTTCAGGAGCTTTTCCAGCCCTAAGGAACTTTGAGTATATCTACACGAAATCAGTGCTTTCGTTGAGTCTCACAGTCTCTCAACTGGCCACTCAACTCATTCAACTCGTTCCCCACGCTCCCTTCCTTCACAGTCCTCACCTCGGCACTTGGCCTCAGGATTGGCTGGTGCTGAGTGACGTCTTTAGATTGCGACCCAGGAGTGGCGTCCGCGTGGTTATGGGGCTAGGTGTCCGTGGATGGCTCCCTATTCGCGTGCACCAGTGTTTTAACCTGCGGTGCCTCAGCTTTGCCAGGACTTGCAGTGGCCGTAGGGGACCGATGGCGGAAACGCTCTCGACTGAGACGGAGGCAGCAAGTGGGTTGGGGGCTCCGGCGCAGCAAAACGGAGACGCGGGTGGCGTCGCGAGGGGTGAGCCGCTGCCAGGGCGCCCGCAGCCGGAGGCCCGGGGAATGGAGCTGGCCCCAAAGGATGGGCAACAGGCCACAGGGAGCGAGGGGCAGGCCCCGGCTGCACCGCAGGACCCAGGCAAGCGGAAGAAGCGGCGGGGCGCAACCGGGGAGCGCGTGGTGCCGCCCCCGAAGAAGCGCCGGTCAGGGGTGAGCTTCGGCGATGAGCACTTTGCAGAGACCAGCTACTACTTCGAGGGCGGCCTGCGCAAAGTGCAGCCTTACTACTTTGACTTCCGAACCTACTGCAAAGGCCGTTGGGTGGGCCACAGCTTGCTGCATGTCTTCAGCACCGAGTTCCGAGCCCAGCCCCTGTCCTACTACGAGGCTGCGGTCCGAGCAGGGCGTCTGCACCTCAACGAGGAGCCGGTACAGGACCTCAGCATTGTGCTCAAGGTGGAGTCCTGATAGGGCCGGCCGGAAGGGAGCGAGGAAAAGGGCAGGGTTTTTTTCTGAACAAGTAGAGCATCGGTACTGGAGTAAAATCGGAGTAATTCCTAAGATCTCTCGCTTTCCCTTGGAAAAGTCTTTCGGCCCCCTCCTCTCACCCCATCTCCACAAGTAGCCTAAGCGCTTCAAAATTCAGTGCTTCAAAAATAGTGCTTTCTTGTTTCCAAAGGACAGAAGTACCACTGGCACTGACATTGATCACTCTATTTTGCATTGTGGATGTCTCTACGAATAGTATAGTAGAGGCTGTCGTTTATGTCTCCTTACTATGTTGGGCGCAGAGTTAAGCATTAAGTACTTAATGCTTAATGCTTAAATATTAAGTACATAATATTTAATTTTATTGACAGCCTTGTGGGGTATGTATTGCCACCTCATTTTACCTGTGAGGAAACTAAGGTAAACCTTGGTAAGGCAACAGTGTCACTTCCAAAGCCTGTGTTCTTATAACTACTTCAGTTATTTACTGTAGAGCCTGATGTGACAGAAGGGTGAACTGTCAGGGATAAAGAGGGGTTGCCTAGCCCAGTGCTTTGTCCCTTCTTTAAAATTCCTTGACAGCTAGGAGGTACCAGACACCCCTGTCAGTAACACTGGCTCACCAGGTTGTGAGAGGAAACAAGGAGAGTTCAGCATTCGGGAATGGGTGGTGGTTTGAATCCTCTCCCCCATCCCAATTTTGAAAAGCACAGATCTGGTCTAGCCTTCATATTTTACAGACAAGGAAACAGGCGCAGAGAAGTGAGGTGACTTGCAGTGAGCCTGTGGGAAATCTGGGTCTAGAGCTCAGATCTTGGACTTAAAGCTTGGTGTTATTTCTTGAAGGTCATGAAAAGTGATGATTTATGGAGACTTTTCCCCTCTATTTTAGACAAATACTTACCTTTTAAATATAACATTGTAGAGAAAATACAAATAAGCAAAATCAAAAACCATCCATAATCCCACCATCCAGAGATATTACCATTAATGTTTTGGGTATATCCTTTTAGTTCTTTTCTCCAGTGCCTGCTTCTGCCTGTGTGTGTGTCTGCGTTTTTACAAAATGAGAATGCACTATACATACTGCTTTTTCTGTGTAAGGACATATTGTGACCATTCTTCTGTATCAATAAATAACAGGAAGCTGTGTGTGAAGGTGACCGATGACAGGTTGCTGGCCTCCGGGCTGACCGATTGCCTGTGTCGTTGGCAGGACAATGACTTCTTGCGGAACACAGTGCACAGGCATGAGCCACCAGTCACAGCAGAGCCTGTCCGCCTGCTGGCTGAGAATGAAGATGTGGTGGTTGTAGACAAGCCTTCTTCCATTCCTGTCCACCCCTGTGGCCGCTTCCGACACAACACGGTCATCTTCATCCTGGGCAAGGAGCACCAACTTAAGGAGCTACACCCACTGCATCGGCTGGACCGCCTTACCTCAGGGGTCCTCATGTTTGCCAAGACAGCAGCAGTTTCGGAGAGAATACATGAGCAGGTTCGGGACCGGCAGGTGAGCCTGGCTTTTGTCTGATGCAGGTCTCTTCCTGGGCTCACAAATGCTGTATGTCAAAAGGGTATCCCTGAGTTCTAGCTGAAGTAGGCCATTATATTTCATCTGGCCATGTTTCCTACCTTCAGGGAGGTCGACACCTGAAGTGCCCAAAACAGGTTATTAATATCTCTTATGTGTCAAGAGATTTTTAGAGATGACATACACTGCCTCTCTTGGTACTTTGCTCTTTTTTAAAGTGCTGACAGGCTGAGCAAGGTTTTTGAGATTATGGAGAGAGCCTACCTGGCGGAAAGATTGTGGCTGAAGTTGAAAGAGGCTTGGGTGAAATGGTTAAATGATAAGTGATTGTGGTCTTGAGACTTGTAGTTGTGGACCTGATTGATACATTTATTGAGTGCTTACTGTATACAGGCTAAGTACCAAATATATTGAGTCTTAACTTTCTGAATCCTTATAACAGCCCTTTGAGATAAAAGCTTTTCTAAGTTCACTTTTCCTAGACAAGTTAAATGGGTTTAAAGAGGCTAAGTAACAGACTCTGAGTCACAAAACTGGCAAATGGTGGAGCTGGGGTTTACATCCTTTTCTGTGTGGCACCGGTGTATTCCTCTCCACTTGCAGAGGGTCAGGGTTTCGTGAGTTTAGGCCTTATGCTGATTTTCTCCCTCTTCCCTCCTGTGTAGCTGGAGAAGGAGTACGTGTGCCGGGTAGAGGGGGAGTTCCCCGCTGAGGAAGTAACCTGCAAGGAACCCATCTTGGTAGTGTCTTACAAGGTGGGGGTGTGCCGTGTAGATACCCGTGGCAAGCCCTGTGAGACAGTGTTTCAGAGACTGAGCTACAACGGCCACTCCAGTGTGGTGCGGTGTCGGCCACTCACAGGTCGCACCCACCAGATCCGAGTCCACCTCCAGTTCTTGGGCCACCCCATCCTAAATGACCCTATCTACAACTCAGTGGCCTGGGGCCCCTCCCGGGGCCGGGGTGGCCACATTCCCAAGACGGATGAGGAATTGCTGCGGGACCTTGTGGCCGAGCACCAAGCCAAACAGAGCCTGGATGTGATAGATCTCTGTGAAGGTGACCTGTCCTCAGCACTCACAGACTCCACAGCTCCCTCCTCAGAGCTGGGCAGGGACCACCTAGAAGGCTTGGTTGCATCTGCCCAAAAGATGGATGGAACACTTGAGGCAGCCCCTCCGAATCTGGATACAAAGGCCCTGGCACCAGGGAATGCAGCTGTAAAAGATGTTGTGAATCAAGAGATAGACCCCCTCTGTGCAGAGTGCCGACTGGTACGACAGGACCCCTTGCCCCAGGACCTTGTGATGTTTCTGCATGCCCTGCGCTATAAAGGGCCAGGATTTGAATACTCTTCACCCATGCCTGCCTGGGCACAGGATGACTGGCAAGAGAACTGAGACCTGTGGCCTATGGAGAAATTACTGCTTGGGTTGGAAGAGGCCATGGAATAGGAACTGACCTCATGGAGTGGTACTTCAGCTTTCTATAAGGAGTGAAGTTGGATTCTTAAAGGAACTGCTTATACTTGGTACCTCTTGCAGCTAGAGTTTGGGGACTTTTTGGTTTGTAAATATCTCCCTTTTTCTTATACCTCGTGTCTGGTTTTCCTCCTGCTTTTTTTTAATTGAGGTAAATTTACATAACATACAATTAACCGTATCAAGGTATACTGTGTAGTGGCATTTAGCACATTCACAATGTTGTGCAACCGTTACCTCTTTCCTAGTTCCAAAACGTTTTCATCACCCGGAAGGAAACTCATACCCAATAAACAATCATTCTCCGTTTCCCCTTCATCCCAGTCACTGGTAACCATTAATCTACTTTTTGTCTCATTGTATTTGCCTATTCTGGACTTTTCATATAAATGGATCATATAATGAGAGAACTCTTTGGTGTCTGTCATCTTTTGCTTAGCATAATATTTTAAGGTTTATCCAATTTCTAGCATACATCAGTACCTCTGTCCTTTTTATGGCTGAATAATATTCCATTGTATGGGTATCGTATACTGGCCATGTTTTTGTGTACAAATTTTTGTTTGAATTTGTATTCTCTTTGTACGAAAGAGTAAAATTGCTGAGTCATATGGTAATTCTGTGTTTAAATTTTTGAGGAGTCATGAAACTTTTGCACAGTGGCTGAGCCATTTTGAAACCGGAAAAGCCAGCATTCATTCCTGCTGCCTGTCACCACCACGACCAATAAGTAGGGACAAGAACTGAATTTTTATGGGCACTTTATTTAGATTTTAGATGCCAGCAGTCTAAGAAAGGTAGTGGGTTGTGTACCCTCAAAAAAGTCTTACCATCTCATCTCAAGCCCACCTTTTTATAGGAAGAAGAAAAGGGTAGGTAAGGGATTTGAAAAAAGGTTAATCAGATAAGAGCTGCAGTCTGGCTGCAGCCTTCTTGGTATATCTTTATCTGTTGATTAACAGTTCTTTATCTGCCACACAGAGGTTCCCTCCCCGGAACACTAGGGCTCAGCTGCGTAGTTTGCAGGGCCCCTGGGGCACAAGAGTTGAATTGCTTGTCAGCCTGGAGTCCTGTAGGTCCTGCATTCCAATTCCTGGAATGACAGCTTTCCACAGGCATTAATCCCTTAAGCCTACCAACTATGATTGAAACTGAAATCTTTTAACTCTTTGAGTTCCCCTATCAATTTTATATTCCCAGAGACAACACGCCATGTTTACACTTTCTCCACATCCTCACCAATACTTACTTTCTGTTATTTTGATTATAGTTGGCCTAGTGGGAGTGGAGTGTTATCTCACGGGTTTGGTTTGCCTCTCCGTATTGGTTAATAATGTCTAGCATCTTTGCATGTGCTTATTAGCCATTTTTATGTATTTGGAGAAATGTCTATTCAGGTCTTCTGACAATTTTTGAGTTGGGTTGTTTGGCTTTTTGTTGTTGAGTTGTAAGACCTCCATATATATTTTGGATATAAGACCATTATCAGATAAATAATTTGCACATATTTTCTTCCATTTTGTAGGTTGTCTACATTCTGTCTGTGTCCTTTTATTCACAAAAGTTTTGATTTTTTTTGTTGTTGTGGAATGAACACTTACCATGAGATCTGCCCCTTAACAAATTTTTATGTGCACCATACGTGTTGGTAACTGTAAACACGGTGTTGTACAGCAGATCCTCGGAACCGAATCATCTCACGTAACTGAAACGTCATACCTGTTGAATAGTAATTCCCCATTTTCCCCTGCTCCCAACCCATGACATAACCGTTCTGCTCTCTGTTTCTGTGTGCTTGACTTTGTTAGATGCCTGAAAAAAAAATCTCATTTTCCTTCACTCACTACTTAGAGAATACTCTATACTTCAAATGTGTGGGGGTTTCCCCCACCAAGGAATAATCCTAGACCAGCGAGGAGGTGTCCTACAGTTTAGCTCAATTCTGACACTATCTACCCGGAGTGAGGGTCAGATTCCACAGATTAAGGGCTTAGTCCCACATGGCCAGTTTCAAGTTTAGGTTGTCACCTGTGTGCTTCTGACCAACTGTAAATCAGAGGTTCCCACGACCCTCTCTGATTTAATCGTTTACTAGAATGGCTTACAGAACTCAGGGAAATGGTTTACTTGGTAGATTACTGATTTATTACAAAGGATATTAAAGGATACAAATGAACAGCCAGATAAGGACATACAGGGTAAGGTCTGGAAGGGTGTTGAGCACAGGTGCTTCCGACCCGGTAGGTCTCAGGATATGCTGCCACCTGGGCGTGTGGCTGCCTTCTTGCTCGCCGGCCTGGCAGTTCTCTGAGCCTAGTCTGTATGTCTTTGGAGACACATCCATTCAAATCCTTTGACCATTTTTTAATTGGCTTGTTTGTGGCGGAGGGTTTTGCTAAAGAATTGAGGAAGTTGCTTATATTTTTTAATATTAGCTCCTTAACAGAAAGATGGTTTGCAGATATTTTCTTCCATAAATTGCCTTTCACTCTGTTAATTGCTCCCTTTTGCTGTCCGGCCTTTTAGGTTGATGTAGTCTCACTTGTCTATTTTTGCTTTTGTTGCCTGTGCCTTTGACAAGTTTAATTTTGATGCAGTCCAACTTTTTCTTTTATTTTTAGTGCTTTGATATAATTATCTGAGTATCCATTGGCAAATCTAAGGTCATGAAGATTTATCTCTAGTTTTTTTAAAGGTTTTATAGTTTAGCTCTTATATTTAGGTGTTTGATCCATTTTTAGTGATTTTTTTTATATGGTGTGGAATAAGGGTCCAACTTCTTTCTGTTACTTGTGGATATCCACTTTGCCTAGTGATACAGAGATATCTGATCAGACCACTGGGGGCGAGAGGGGAGGGGCAATAAGAGAAGGTTGCCTGAGGCTGTGGTAAACAGACTAGGATGGGATTGGCTGAGAAGCTGAATGCCTCCCGAGTGAATGGAATTATGGGCTAGAAGATTTGAAATGAAAGAAGGGCTGAAGGGCTGAAGGGCTCTTGGGCTCTCAGGCTCTTGGGCTCTCACTTCTTCCTCAAGGATGCCTCGATGATCATCCTGCAGCTGTGTTCCCCAAAGGATGGTATTTTGGGTGGGAAGGAACTCCAGGTGCAGCCTAGGATCAGGCTGGCCTGGCAGAGGGTGGCAGGGTTATTCTTCTTTGGGTGTCTTAGAGGGGACAAGCTTCGAGGCAAAAACCTGCCATTCTTTCAAAATTGTGTAGTTTATGTATCTTATGTTGTTCTAGTTTGTAAACTAATCCAATGAAAATAAGATAATTAAAACTAACGAGAGGAATGCTAGGAGAAAACAGGTGTTAAAGAGTTTAGCCTTAATTAATAGGTGTAAGTGATTAAAGTTATAACTGAAGAATTGAAGAGCTTAGTCTAAATTGATAGGTTTAAATGACTAAGGCATATGGAAAGCTGTTACTCCAAAATCGTGCAGCTTTTGAATAAAGACTCCTTTTCCTTTATCACCAAACCTTTGCCTCTGGAATTTTGCCTAGAGGGCAGCACGACCCCTTTTGCACCATTTGTTAAAGAGACTGTTCTTTCCCCATTGAGTGCTCTTTGCACTCCTGTAGAAAATCAGTTGACCACAGATGTATAGGTTTATTTCTGGACTCTTGATTCTTTTTCCATTGATTTCTATGTCTGTCCTCCACCACTGCCACACTGCTTTGATTTCATTCCTGCAAACGAGGGTGATAGGATTTTTTTAATTTAATTTTTTATTGTGGTAAAAAAATGTAACAAATTTACCACTTTGGACTTTTAAGTGTACAGTTTAGTGTTGTTAAGTATGTTCACATTGTTGTGAAACAGATCCCCAGAGTTTTTTCTTCTTGCCTGACCCAAACTCTATACCACTCCTCCTTCCCCTCCTACCCCAGGGCCCTGGTAACCACCATTCTACTTCCTGTTTCTATGAATTTGGTTACTTTAGATACCTCATATAAGTGGACTCATGCACTTTCATCTTTGTGATTGGCTTATTTCATTTAGCATAATGTCCTCAAGGTACATCCAGGTTGTAATGTGACAGGATTCCTTCTTTTTTAAGGCTGGACGATAAATCCTCCGCCGTGTGTGTATACTGCATTTTGTCATCCCTCATTCACCGTGGACATAGGCTGCTTCTGCCTTTTGGCTGTTGTGAATAATGCTGCTGTGAGCAAGGTTGTGCAAATGCCCCTAAAATATCTCACTTTCAGTTCTTTTGAGTGTATATCCAGAGATGGGACTGCTGGATTATATAGTAAAATCTACTCATAATTTTTTGAGGAATCTCCATACTGTTTTCTATAATGTCTGCATCATTTTACAATCCTATCAACAGTGAACAAGGTTCCAATTTTTCCACATCTTCACCAATGCTTACTATTTTCTGTTTTGTTTTTTTAGCACTAGCCATCCTAATGGGTGTAAGGTGATATCTCATTGTAGTTCTGATTTGCATTTCCCTGGTAACTAGTGATATTGAGTATCTTTTCTTTTGCTTCTTGGCCATTTGTATATCAGTTAGAGAAATGTCTATTCAAGTCTGTGCATTTTTTAGTAGGGTTGTTTTTGTTGAATTCTGTAAGTGTTCTTTACAGGTTCTGGATGTTAACCTTACAAATGTATGATTTGCAACTATTTTGTCCTACAGGTTCTTTTTGTTTTGGTGATTATGTCCTTTGATACACAAAAGTTTTTGAGTTTTATGTCCCATTTTCTTCTAGCAGTGTTTTGTCATTTTCAGTGTACGTGTCTTATGCCTCCTCGGTTAAATTTTAATCCTAGATATTTTATTCTTTTGGACGCTATTTTTAACAGAATTGTTTTCTTAATTTTGTTTGGATCGTTCATTGCTAGTATGTAGAATTACAACTGATTTTTGTGTTCATTTTGTATCCTGCAACTTTGCTGAATTTATTAGCTTAATTGTGTGTGTGTGTGTGTGTGTGTGTGTGTGTATGGATTCTTAAAGCACCTGTATTTTTTCCTGTCATCTGCAGGTAGAGATAATTTTACTTCTTCCCCTCTAAACCCTGTGCATACTCTCTTCATGTGAAGCTTGTTCATGTTTTCAAAAACGACAATTTGATCCGTCATGAACTACATCAGCACAACTAAGAATTGCCTAGTAAAGTGACTGGCAGCAGCAGCTGGAAGCCTCATAGTGTGGCCCTGGGCCTTTGGGAACTTCGGAGACAAGGGAGGCACCAGCACCAGCGAGGGCGACAATGACAACAGGAGGGAGCCTGGGCCTGTCGCTCACCATTCTGACTGCGGAGGAGGTTTACTGCAGTTATGGCATCCTAGCTGATGGCACGGAGAAAGTGGCCCGCATACAGATGCCGGTCATGTGATACTGGATGGTGTGAAAGGTGGTGCTGAAGCAAAAAGATTAGTAGCTCAGTTTATATCAAAATTCTTTAAAGATTTTGTGGAATTGGCTGCTTCTGTTATCAGTGCACAGTTAGTTATCTGTGAGGATCAAGATGTATCAATTCACTAGCAAGCGATTAGAGAATTTCCTCAATTGGCCACTGGGGAAATTTCTTCCCCACTGGGATATGCTAACCCAACTTTTGCAAGCAGATGACTGAAGAATTTAACTTAGCGAACAATGCCCTGTTAGCTTTATTTAAATGGATGCAAAAGGGACTTTAGGTGGCTTATTCATCCAAATCCTTCAAGGAGAGGACACTGTTAGAGAATGAGTAATCGTAATCCTTTCCATAAAATTTAAGACTTTACCAGATGATGGTGTTTTTTTTTGAGACTATTACTTAAATTTATTTTTTCTATAAATTTCACATGCCTACTTTGTTAAGCATTATGGAAGACTTTGTTTTGTTTTGTTTTATTGTTGTTCAAGTACATTTGTTTCCATTTTCACCCCACCACGACCACCACCCCATCCCCACTGCCCCAAACCTGAGGAAGTCTTCACAAAGGAAGTAAAGGAACTTACACTAATTGAATCCAAACAGGTCCTGGAAGATGTGACTGGGGGAGAATTTGTCCTATTCATGAACAAACTATCCTGGGTTAAAGCTTTTAGACAGTGAAAGGAAGACAGCAACTTGTAGACTTGGTAGCTAACCAGGCTGACCTGGACCAAACATTCAACCCATCAGAGCCCGAATGCGTGGCCAGGCTCTTACAGTGCAGGTGGTGCCTCTCTTCTGTAAAAGTGTGCATTCTACAAAGTCTGTGGCTTATTTCTGTGAGCAGGTTCACCCTGACCTCAGCTCTTTGACTATTTCGGTGGGTAGTCCCGATACATATTTGGAGGTATTGAAACTGTTGGTGGAGATGAGTTCATTTTGTGGTGACATGGAAAACCTAGAAAGGACTTTAAGGAATCAAAATAAATTATTGGAGTACATGCCTCTCCCTCCAGAAGAAGCAGAAAATGGGGAGAATCCTGGTAATGAAGAACCCAAGCTGCAATTCAGTTATGTGGAATGTGTGTTGTACAGCTTCTACCAGTTGGGCTGGAAACTTCCAGATTTCTTCACAGTCAAACTGAATGCAGAAGAGCTCAAAGATTTTAAAGTTAGGCTACAGTACTTTGCACAAGGTCTGAAGTTCTATGTCAGACAACTTCACTTGGCTCTCCAGGGCAAAACAGGCAAGGCCCTATAGACAGAAGAGAACAAGATTAAAGTTATTGCATCAAAAATAACAAATAATGCCAATGTTTTAATCAAGGATCTCTTCCACATTCCTCCTTCTATAAGAGCACAATCCCATTATCCTGGAAATATACAGATGTTGAAGCCAGTCAA
>PVKM010019368.1:0-24262 GCA_004027735.1 Carollia perspicillata
TATATAATTAATCTTATTTAGTTTCAGAGCTTGCATATAACATGTATCTTTATGTTTAGTCCTCAAGTTTCATGGCTTACCTACAATGTAAAGAGCAGATGTAGGTGTTAACGTGTTCTAATCAATTCGTCCACAAAACTCCAGTTTAACACTGCCCTTTGAAAAAACTCTTGTCTACCTCTTTCATCCTTTAATTCTCTTTACAGAAATAGTCTCTAACTCCATTTAGGTTCATGTAAAAGTTCAGTAAGTTCAAACAGTAGAAATTGCTGCCTCGCCATTTTCAAAAAGGGAATAATCTTTCACATTTTTATGTAACAACTACTGGTGAATACAATATAAAGCAAAAAAGTACGTATGTATTAGCCTAAGTGAGCCTCTGACAACAACAAGCAAGCAACTGCAAAAGAGTATTTTGGTAGAAAATACTTCCAATAGTTTCTAATTTTTAATGGAACCCTCGTCAGAGATAGAAACACGCTTTCAATTCACAGAGAACTCAAAGGGAATTTTTTACATTTTGTACCATAGCTCACCAAATTTATTCCTTAATTCCCTACATTGCTGACAGTTTCGCTCAACACTACCACAAGGGAATAAGATAAAAAATAGACTATTTTTATTGGTCTATTACCACATTTAACATTTATTTTACATAAATCTGGTTCAACCAACGGCTCATTCAGTTGTTTATCTGATGATAATCAAATTAACTTAAATGATTATTTTAACACTGTGTTCATCCGCTGACAATACTGTGAATGACTGTGGGCTGCTAATCACAAGATGCTATGCACAACTCACGAAACTGTACACATCCACCCCATAAAAAACAAGACTTACGTAGACACAAAGTAGCTGTAATTTTTATGAAGCTTTACATGAACAAAAGCTTTGGTCCAGGGCAGGAAAGGTAAGGTGGTACAATGACACACCCCTACTTTGGTTAGGAAAGAGCACCAACGAGAACACTGACAAGGCAGATGGCGGCTGTGTCCCCAATACTCTAACTTCCTCCACCCCAGCCAGTGACAAGCAGCTAGTTCTTCATGAAGGTTATTAGGTGCGCTCAGCTAAATCCGACAAAGACAGAAACAAACTGTAGCCGTCCTGTTTGTTTGTTCAAAGATGGGGGCGGGGAATTAGGCTTAGGAGATCATGCGGAAAACACAATGACACTTTTCTAAAAATGTGCACCAGGCAAAAGTAAGTATAGGGTTGGCCAAAAAGTCCATTACGTTTTTTCCGTATGATGGCTCTATTGGTGCTTAGCTGTCTTTAATGTCATTTGAAACAATTTTGTTAGCTTGTACTGTGACAGCTGCCATGTCAGTGT
This sequence comes from Carollia perspicillata, assembly GCA_004027735.1. Classification (NCBI taxonomy): domain Eukaryota; kingdom Metazoa; phylum Chordata; class Mammalia; order Chiroptera; family Phyllostomidae; genus Carollia; species Carollia perspicillata. The sequence continues at coordinate 1,337 of PVKM010019368.1, forward strand.
GCATTAAAACAGAACTTACCAAAATTGAGTTTTTGTGCAGATATTTTAATACTGAAGATGGAAGAAGATACACAACATTTTCGGTGTATTATGCCTTTCTATTTCAAGAAAGATAAAAATGCAAGTGAAACATGAGGAAAGATTTGTGCAGTGTATGGAGAAGGTGCTATGACTGATGAAACAGTCATAAGTGGTTTGTGAAGTTTCTCGAAGCTGTTGACATTTTGGCCAAATAACTCTTTGCTGTGGGGCTGTCTTATGCGTTGGAAGGTGTTTAGCAGCACCCCTGGCCTCCACCAACTAGAAGCCAATTAGAAGCCAATAGCAGGAGATAGCCAACGTACTCGAAATATCCAAGTCGATAAAGTTGTTGGTGAAAATGAAAAATGTGTCATTTATTTTACAGAGAAACCATACGCACTTTTTGGCCAATTCACTATTTTGAAGCAATAGATGAGTGAAAACATGGTACTTCACTGTTAAGTAAGAATATACAAGATATAAAAAATGGACCTTTAACATGAAGGTATAATTCCCACATTAAATTGCTCCTTTTGTACTTGCTTTCATTCTTCTTACTTACTGTAACTGGTGTATCAGCTTGGCGTTGCGCTTCAGAAAACACTGCTTTAACATGTGAAAAAATACATCATAGTTCACGGGTGTTAAATTTTGTGTAAATAAATTTCTACGAGGAGTGAACTGAAGAAAACACAGGTTTTGTTGTGTTTGTTGTTCTGCTTCCTGGAAAGGAAGGAAAATAAATTGTGTTGGTCATAAAGGATTGCCAGAGCGAGACATTGTTCACTTACTCAAGTTGCCTGTCGTAAAAGGCAATCGCCACAGACCCTGAGTGTCCCTGTGTGTTCTTATCAGCTGTGCCAGGAACGCAGGGCCCTAACAGCTCTCTGCCTGGGCCATTTTCTCAGGGTGGTCTGCAGTGAGTCACCTTGAGGGAGGCCACCTCTCTCTCCAGGACACAAACTAGGCTCGCTTAGGGTTTGCTATAGAGGGGTGGGTTCCCCAGCTCCATGCTGTTCTTCAGCTGCAGCGCAAACCCTCTGAATGCCCGCACTCCAACTGCGCCGCGCCGCGCCACTCTGTGGCCTCGGAGGCAAGTCAAACCCGGTGTCTGGTCCAGGAGTCTGCGTCTCTGGCCACCATCCATAGAGTCACAGCTTATTACCTTGTAAACAGGGCAAAATCAAACCCCAAACATGACACTAACATGAAGTGAGTCTCTTCTATATTTGAAGCACACCACCACATCCTAAGAATAAACAAATACTATGCACACATAATTTTTAATAGGATAATTTTTTAAAATATGGGCTTAGCAAGCTATGGTCCATGGCCTGCCTCTTTTTGTAGTCTGGGGCTAAGAACATTTTTCACATTTGTAAAGGATTGTTGTTGTTGGTTTTTTTCTTTTTTAAAAAAAAAAGCAACACCAAAGAATGCATGACAGAGACTGTTATATGGCCTGGAAGCATAAGATACTTACCAACTGGCCCTATACAGGAGAAGTTTGCTCACCTACTCCAATATACAATATTACACACATTAAAGTGAAAACTGTGTATGATTTGATGTAAATTTAAGGCATTTTTCCCCTAAAATTATTCCTCAGAAAAAAGCCTTATGTTTCTTTAGGAAATTTCACACATTAGGTATGACCACTTATATGCTTTATTTTATATATATTTAAATATAAATATTTAATGCTTAAAATATACATTATATATATATTTAAATATAAGTCCTATTTGTGGAAAACATAATGTCCCCCCCAAATTATAATCAATCCTAGTTCCTAGTTTTGGATGTCTACAGTTTAAGGAACTGGTAAAAACGGTGGCAATTAAATTAAAAAAATATTTAGTAATTATTAATTTAGCAACACAGATAATACAATTCCAAGTATTATATGTTGTTGTTAACAAGTTTTTGAAGATACTTTAAAAAGCAACCTGGTAAATAACATTAAAGGCATACATTTATGTGATAAATAGGGAAGAAAAACTTTCCTCATGTTAAATGAGTACTTATTTGTAATTTGGGGGAAAGGTTCCAATGACAGCCTGAAGACATGGCTTCCAGAGTGTGAGATCTCCAATGTGGGTGGCAACAATGGTGATGCGCTCTGAAAACTGTCGAACGCCTCCAAGCACCTCCGTAGCAATTGTTAGCACACTGACATCAAAGGCGCATGTGACATGAGCAGTAAAATTCTCTCATGAAATAGGTTTGGTTATTTCATCTTTACCCCTAGAAGTGTATGTATTTAAGTTGGCCAAAAACTTTTTAGCTTTTGTTCTTGCCATTCTGAAAAATAAGAAAATGTTTTCTACAAAGAGTTGTTCCTTTCGGGGACTTTCCAGTACACTCCGATGGCATCCAGACAAAATGTGTAATTCCTATTAGGTTGTGCTTCTGAAGAGTGCAAGAGAACTAAGGTCCAATGGTCACAACAGGGACTGACCACTCCAAGGTCAGACCATTTCCAAATGTGTAATTTCCTTTTTCTCATTCAGTGGCAAGAGTGAAAAAATAAAGAGGTAAGCAAATGAGAACCTCAGACTGCGCTGGTATGCTGGGATTAGGGCATCATTAGCATTGAATCCTAACAGGGAACTTTTTAAACGAGTTCAAAAATTGTTCTGGGAACTTCAGCTACTTTATTATAATTTCACTACAAATACCCTAATACAAATTAAATGGAGAATTGCTTTATAACATCATCTCTTAGGGAAAAAAACCCAAAAATAAAGCTCAACCTCCTGGGTAGGAAAACAGACGTACCTATGTACCTATTGGTAAATTCAACCAGTATGCGTAGCAATATTACAAATTTCTGATTAACTAATAACACATAACATTTTGTTTTCAGTTTACAAATTAGATGAATAGTAAAATGATTATGTTTTCCAAATCTGGGTTGTATCTTCATTTCAAGAGAAAGAAAAATGAAGTCAGATTCTGTTTACGTCTACTGCCATGTTCATCCTCTGTAAAGATAGCTGGAAAATACAATTCTCTTCCAAAATAACTTGAATTTACTAAAAGCTGTAAGATAACTTTAAAGCACATTTCCAGACATGCTGAAGTTAAAAAATTTAAATACATACAGAACAGCAGATGGTCTTAAAGAAAACAAAGCATGTCGCACTCAGAGGTGTCTGCTCACCCTCACCCTGCACTCCGGCTTTCCCAGTTGCCCGCCTCGGGTGTACTTGTCAAACGATGACCACGGCTCCTAGGGGCAAGTGGGACAGACACATTTCTTTCAGTTCTCCTCAGCCAAAGGGCCCCAAACCGCTGCTGCTTTTAAAAATGTCTGCCCAAACAGCAGAATGAACCCTAGTCACCAATCGAACTGGTTTAAAGAAAAACAACGTGTAACAGTTAAATCATTCATCTCTTTTTTTTTTTTTTTGGATAAAGAGAAGGAAAATCAGACATCTGTCCCAATATTGGTAACTCTATTACTTAGATAAAAGAAAGTTACCCTTCATACGATTACACAAATAGGGTCTCAAGGCACAACTTTAAATAACCGACATTTCAAGAGCAGAGTCACATCAGTTCAGGGGCCATCAGACCAACTCTGAGGGTATTTCCTAGTGGAAAAGCCTCTTGTTCAAACTCATTTGAATATGCTGGGGCATGAAGGGAGATACAAAAATAAAGATACTGTGCGAATTTTTTAAGAGATCATTACTTTTTTTGTACCTAACTTCTATATATACAATTTTACATGTGAAGCAATTTTTATTATAAAAGTACACACGCCAATTAAATTCCAAAATAAGAGTGAGTTAAACCCTCATGTGACACAGACGTACAGACTAAAACTTACAATACTGGACACAGGTCTGACATAGGGACATAGGGTATTGTCAAAATGGCTATTACTAACCACAGTGGCGAGTGAAGTGGAACAAAAAATGCAACTGTTGCTCATCCGTAAAAGTGCTGGCAGTTCCCGAATGTCACCAAGAGGAGGGAGGCAAAGCAGCAGCAGCGTGCAGTAGGTACCACAGTCCCCAGCGTCCCACACTCAGGTCTACTTCACAGCACTGGGTACAGAGGGGACCTTGTCCCTCACAAAGCCACGGGAGAGGAACCCTGAACGACCCTAGGAACTGAGTTTCACAACTAACCCTCCAGTCAGAGGTATTTAACGGACAGATGTTTAAAATTAGTGTACGATCCGGCAACCTCACTCCGGCAAAACTCAACATGGGGCCCCTGCAAACAAACGCTGCAGGACGAGGGGAGAAAACTATCCCGAAAGCCAGTCCCCAGCGGGCCTTGACGAAGAAACCAGCGGAAAGCCACAAAGCCAGAAGAGGCTACAATGAAAAACGCACAGGATGAAGGGAGATCCGTGGGGGCAGGTAAGAAAGAATCTTACAGACGCCAAGAAGTACAGGCCAAGATGACAATGTAAGTACACACAGAAGGCAGGGTCAGGGCAGTGAAGGCGAAATGTGAAAAGATTTCTGGGAATACGAGAAAACGATGAGGGCATGACAGGTTACTAAAGACAAGGAACAGAGATCCAGCCTTGAACCTCAGATGTTCTGAAGGAAAAAAAAAACAAAAACTGAAACCAAAGCTACAATCAAAGGAGAGGACAGTCTAAGTATGCTCATTACAGGGCTTAATGTGTTCCTGCCAAAAGCACTAAAGGGGCTCCATGAGGACACAGTGCAAAATTTAATAAACCAAGAAATCCTTGGAAGAAGAAGGGCTCATACAAATATATGAACAGCCCTGGCTGGTGTGGCTCAGTGGGCTAAGTGCTGGCCTGTGAACCTTAAGGTCACTGGTTCGATTCCCAGTCAGTGCACATGCCTGGGTTGCAGGCCAGGTCCCCAGTGAGGGCGTCAAAGAGGCAACCAATTGACATACCTCACACTAATGCTTCTCTCCCTCTTTCTCCCTCCCTTTCCCTCAAATAAATAAGTAAAATCTTTAAAATATATATATATGAACACATATCTTATAAACACTACTCAATATTCTATCTACTAAAATGAAAGAATATGCAAATTACAGTATGAAAGGAATAGCATTTATCATTTTTTTCTTATGCTCTAGCCCTCTGCTATTAAATATGGTAGCACTAATCACCACGGCTGCTGAACACTTGAAATGAGTCTAGTCTGAATTGAGATGTAAACTACACCCTGGAGTTCCAAGGCCTAGTACACACACAAAAATCAAAATTGTGCAATAATTAATTGTAAAATATTGATTACACACTAAAGGGACAATATTTTGAATTGAGGTTAAATAAAATACTAAAATTAATTACACCTGTTTCTTTTTTAAATTTTTATAATGTGACTGCTAAAAAAGGTAAAATTGCATGCGTGGCTCGTATTATATTTCTATTGGACAACTCCGATTTTCCTAAGGATATAAACTAAAAAAAAGGGAGGGGGAATGATCTATAATAAAGTATTAAAAAGCCATTAAAAATGTAAAATGTTCAGTGACAAGGGGAAAAAATATAATCAAGCATTGGCTATTAAATGAAAAAATGAGATAAAAATAATGGAATCTTCTCTGTGTAGAGAAAAAGAATCACAAGGAAAATAACAAACAAAAATTGCTCCACAAACATCAGTAGTGGCCTCTGGGTGGCAGAAATGTAGGGGATTTTAAAAATTCTTTTATATCTTACATTTTTACAACGAACAAACACTATTTTTATATTCGGAGAAAAACAAATACTTGTGACAAAAACAGCAGCACAGTTACCTGGCCCTACTATATCCCAGGGTTAGGAAAAAGCAGCAACTTAAAGCGGAATTTTCCTCCCTTCACTGGGCACTGACGCGCAGCCTCTCTGACAACGACCAAGTCCCTGCAAAACGCACAAGGGCTTCACTCACCGTGTGCAGCAGCTTGACCTCACAAGCTACTTGCCACAGCACACTTAAGGCTTGGTACAGGTGTCGATTCTGAGGATTCGCCATGATCTTCTAATAAGAGGAAAAGAGAAAGTACTTGTTATACGAAACTACAATCAATCAAAACCGAAGGTGGTCTTAATGGTAGTATCTTAATATCCTCAAGAAAATAGGGAAAACTAAAATTAAATGCAAAATCTTAGCTGTTACCATTTCAAAGAAGAGAAAGGCCTTTTAAACTTTCATATGGAGATATATCATGTACACTTAAAATAGAAAGTATTAGAGATTGATCTCCTTTAACCATATCTAACCCATCAGGGCAAAACCTCACTGAAGAAAAAATTAAACAAAAAAGTGTCATTTCTGTGGAGAGGGACACAGTGTATGAGAAATTTGTACCAGGTGGTCTGTCCAGTTGAGTCAGAACTGCCTAGATTGACACTCCAAAGATAAGAGCTCACCCCCATGAATGAGAGGACACCTCGGAGAGAGGAAAGGACAGGCAAGAGCATCCATGGTGGAAAAAATAACCATTGTAACATCCTCCCAGCAGCAAGACGAAGCCAGACAAAGCGTCTGCTCTCCTCCTCCTCCCATTCTCCCACTAGGTGCTGTACACGCAGCTTCAAGGTTCGGAGCCCCCGCTCCTTCCACAGACGGTGACTGCTCGCTTACTACCCGGGTTTGGTGACTAAGGCATCCCTTCATTTCTTGCCCCACTATCCTACCCCATAGCTCTGTTCTAGACAAATAAGCATCTCCTGTTACACTGCATTAAAAGACTGATGACAGGAGGCGTTCTGGGCAGAAAAGAAACATCACTCTCAGAGCAACATCCAGGTCTTCAGGAGGACCTTCCCTATCAGCGAATTAAAAGTAGAGCCTAAACTCTAGAGATTGCACACAGAAACTGCTAGGATAAAAGAATTCAGCAAAGTTGCAGGCTGCGAAATTAACACCCAAAAATCAGTTGTATTTTTATACACTAACAATGAACAATCTGAAAAGGAAATTAAGAAAACAATTCCACTTATACAAAAAGCTACAAAACATTGCTCTAAGAAATTAAACAAATAAATAAAAAGACATCCTGTGTCATGATGGACAGATTTAATATTGTTAAGATGTCAGTACAACCCAACTGATCAACCAATTGAATGCAATTCCTATCAAAATCCCAAAGTTGTTTTTTTCCCCAGAAATTAAACATTCATCTAAAAATTTACATGGAATCTTGAGAGACACCAAATAGCCTAAACAATCTTAAAAAAGAACAAAATTGGAGGACTCACAATTCCTGATTTCAAAATTTATCACAAAGTTACAGTAATCACTGGGGGGAAGGTGAGTATATAGGGACTAAAAGGTAACATAAAATAAAAAATAAAGATTAAATTGAAAATTAAAACTTTAAAAAAGTTACAGTGATCAAAATAGTATGGCACTGGCATGTAGACGACATATGGAACAATGAAATAAAACAGTGTCCAGAAATAGACTCCAGTGCATGTACATCACCAAGTCATTTTTCAACAATGGTGCCAATGGGAAAGGACAGTCATTCAACAAGAGTACTGGGAAAACTCCATATCCACATGCAAAAGAGTGAGGCTGGACCCTCACCTAACATCAGATAAAAAAAGCAATTCGAAATGGATCAAAGACCTGAACATAAGAGCTAAAACTATAAAACTCTTAGAAGGAAATACAGGGGAAAAGCTTTGCGACATTGGATTTAGCAATGATTTCTGAGATGACACCAAGGCACGGGCAACAACAACAAAAATACAAGTTGGACATCATCAAAATTAAAACCTGTAGGACTCAATGTACCATAACAATGTAAAAAGGCAACCCATAAAAGGGGAGAAAATGTTTGCAAATTGCATACCTGGGAAGAGATTAATATTGAGATTATAAAACTCCTATAACTCAACAACAAAAAATAGACAACACAATTAATTCCTCCAAAGAAGATACGCAAATGATCTACAATGACATATAAGATGCTCATCATCACTAATCATTTAGGAAAACAAATTCAAAACCACCATGAGATACCACTTTAAACCATTAGGATAGGTATTATCAAAAAAACAAAAAACAAGCATTGGAGGAAACGTGGAGAAACGAACGCTTGTGAATTGCTGGTGGGAATATAGAACAGGGCAGCCACTATGGAAAACAGTACGGTAGCTCCCCAAAAGATGAAAATGGAATTAGTGTACGATCCGGCAACCTCACTTCTGGACAGACTCCCAAAAGGATGGAAAGCAGGGACTCAGAGGTATCTGCACACTGATGTTCACAGCCGCGGCGTTCATAATAACCAGAAAGTGGGAGCAACCCAAGTGTCCACAGACAGAAAACGGATACACAAAAGGTGGTGTGTGTATACTGTACAATGGAATGAAAAGCCCTGAAAAGAAGTAAAATTCTGATACATGCTACAACTTGAATGAATCCTAAAGACATTATGCTAAGTGAAATAAGCCAGACACAACGTGAAATATTGCATAATTCTATTTATATGAAGTACCTAGAACAGTCAAATTCATACAGACAGAATGTAGAACAGTGGGAGCTCGGGGGAGGGGGAAGAGGCGGCATTAGTGTTTTGTGGGTACAGAGTCCCCACAGAGAATGATGAACACGTTCTGAGAAGACACAGATGCTGGTGACAGTTGTGCCACAGTGTAAATGTACTTAATGACACTGAACTGTGCACTTAAAAAGTTACAATGGTAAATTTTATGTTGTGATTCCAAATTAAAATCATGAAGGTTAAGACTAGAGAAAAGTCACACAACTCTTTCAAGACAGAAATACTAGTCAAGTACTTACTGATAACCCACCTGGCAATCTGTTTCATTCATAAAAAAGTTTAGTTCTACTCGTCCATATCTATACAGAGAAGTACAGGAATATATGTCATGTAAAAATTTCCAAATCATCTTCTTCTCGTTTTTGGCTGGGAAGATGCCAACTACTTTTAAAGGAATACCTGTTAATACAAGCAAAAATATTTGAGTAAATGCTTTATAGTTTCTCCTGGGATCATATCTTATTGAGCCAAACTAGGTTAACAAACTATATTAATTTTATTTCAATTCAAACTAAGCCTCAACATGTTTCCTTGACATAAAACTTAGCCTCAGCACAACTGCTCGGATTACTTGTGTCCAGGTGTGAGGGGAAAGCGAGATTCAACTTCGGAGCATCTGCCCATAAATTGTACAATATAAACTGCACGCAAATCTCGTCGATAAACCATTGGTGCACTGCCAGAGAAAGCTGGCAAATCAGAAGGAATCTGCTTTGGCGAATGACAAAAATTACCTTTCGACCAAGGAAGCGTCTCTATCGCCAAATCCCGCAGAAGCACCCGGGAATCCACCGTGGGTTTCACTGCTCCAAAGCTTCGAGGGTCCAGTCTGAAGAAGTCACAGTGGACCACGTGGAGCTTCCCTCCCAGCTTTTTCCCTAGGGACTGAAGAGAAGCAGAGATAAAGTGTTAAGAAGGTTCAGTGTTATGAAAAGTGTTTGTAACAATTCACAGACCTACTTCGAAAAACAATTCTTATCATAAATATGACCACTCAATAAAGACTGGTAAAGACAACATGACTGAATATATCCTAAAGTTTAAGAGTTAATACAAATCAATTGATGCCTGAAAAATAATAAAAGTATAGCTATCTTAACAAGAAAATGTCCAAAAAACAAACAAAACATCTTGAACAAATCTTCCTTATCCTTTTACTTTCTTTACTTCATACTCAACGGCGGTGGCGGCTGTTTGAAAAGCTCCTTCACACGAACCCCTAACTCCTTGGTAGGCTGCCTGGGGCATTGGGCGAACATTCTGAGAACACGTCTGGGCTCAGAGCTGCGATCCATCTACTGGTCACGGAAAGATGTTTCAGAGTCAACAACAACAATAAAAATAGTAAAGTGAAAGACAGTTGATTCAAGAGAGTACTCCTTTTTTTCTTCAAGAGTTTAGTTAGCCCTTCAGCTAAGAACTTAGCTCACTGTGTGGGTCACTGTCCATTTTCCACCTAATTTTTCATTTGTTTTTTCTAAAGACAGGCGAGTCTAGAAGAAAAGCTCCCTGTCCACTGGAAGAGGTCCAGTTCACCTCCATCTCTGTACCGCCCTGACCCACTCACCTCGCAGCAGTACTGGAGAACTCAGTAGTGAAAGCAAGCATCAGCTACAGACTTCCATAATTCAATCTGAAGTTACAAGAAATCAGTGAAAAGAGGGCAGTATGCTTTGATGTGCATATTTAGGCTCTCATGCACAGAAACTTCTACTGGCACTTATCAAGGTTTCAACAAATTTGTGACTTATAGTTATAAATTAAAAATCCAATTTTCACCCTGGCTGGTGCAGCTCAGTGGACTGAGCACGGGCCTGTGAAGCAAAGGATCGCGGTTCGATTCCCAGTCAGGGCTCATGCGTGGGTTGCAGGCCAGTTCCCAGCAGGGGACCCATGAGAGGCAACCATACATTGATATTTCTCTCCCTCTCTCCTTCCCTTCCTCTCTAAAGATTAAAAAAAAAAAAAAGAAATCTAATTTTTCTTAAGCATGTAAGTTCAAACTATAAATATAATTTCTAAATCTACTACATTTCAATGGTCACTTTCAAGAGGACCCTGGAAAAAGACCAATGGAAGGAACATACTGGGGGGTGGAAACCATGCATTTTTTTGGTCTTCTTAATGCTGAGATGCCCAATGCTATGAACCAAAGGGAGGTGCCAGGCACAAAGCTGTAGACCTCCGCGGGGAGGTCAGGACAGTGGTCCAGGCTGAAGATACAAATCTGTGAGTATGTGGCTTGTTGAAGGTAATTAAAGCCAGGACTGCAGATGAGATCTCTCAGGGACAGGTACACAGAACTATGCCCGAGGATGGAGTAACTTCAGAGTCTCAGGACAAAAAGCTGAGACTAACCCAAAAACAAAGACGAAAACCAGAAGAGTGGAGTGCTGGGGAAGCCAAAGAGAAAGGGCACTCATAGATTGCCTACCTTAGAAACCCATGCAACTCTTACAAGTATCTGCGTATAGAGCAATACAATAACCTCACGAATTGCTCAAGAATTTCATTTTAATTTTTCTAACTGAGGAAAGCTATTGTATTTTGGTTTGATGGGAATGAAAAAAGAATGTATACTTTATGCCTTTACACATTTTTGGTGTAGCACCTGTCATTTACTATTCAATCATTCAAACACAGTAACAGCCAAACCTCCACAATACATTCATATATTAGTGAATCACATTTTGAAACTCACTTGATTGCATTTAGGATTCAAAATGGGAAGTGAAAAGGTCAGAAAAAATAAGTAACTGTTGATTTCTACGGGTCATTATGTTAGGCACTTTAGTTCATCTTATTTAAGCATCAAGACCCTTAACAGGTGAAAATTAACATAGCTCTTTTACATATGGGGAAACCAAGGCTCAGACAGTTTAAATTCCTTACTTGCCCAAGGGTCTGAAAGGTGGGAATCCCTGGGGCTGAGGCTCAGCAAGGTTTGAAAAGACTGTGCTGTAACCCCCGCTGAAGTAAGAGGCAGTTCATCACAGAAGCTGATGTCTCTTCAACTGAACATTCACAGCTACGTGTTGGCACGATAGTAGTTTTCACAGTTCAAACGGGATAGATCATGATTAGTAGGGAACACAATCTGTATGTAGCATGTGTATCTCTACATCAGAGAGAGAGGAAAACAACTCGAAACACTATTAATGTGGAATCCCAAGAATTTTATCAGGGCAATGGGAGGGAGGAAGTTTAAAGTTAGATAAAAACCCAGAGTCGAGCCCAGAGTCCTTTGAAGTCCTTTCAGGTTTTAGGAGCACACTAGAACACCTTGGGGAGGCTACAAGCATCGTCTGCTAAGAGCACCACTGTTAACACCCCACGCAAAGGGTTTATTTCAATGGTTTCTTCTCTTGTATTCTGGCAAATACATGAATTCACACAAAACTTTATTGCAATGGCTTTCCATTTCACCTTAACAACGGTTAGTAAGTGAAAGAACAGTACTGGAGGCTGAGTTCAAGTTACTGCTGGGCAGAGAAAGGACTGGGACATGGTTTCCAGTTAGAAGAAAATAAAAACCTTAACTGAGGCAAAAACTTGTAGGCCTTCTTAAAGATTAAGATAAAAGCTATCTTGTTCTTAATTTCCAACTTGAAATTTAGATGGCTCTGTGTACAAAATTACATTTCATGATCTTGAATCTTTGAAGGATTTTGTGTTATTTTTCTCTTCATGTTTCTGAAATTCCAGCAGATTTTTAACCAATTAAATAACCTGGCTAAAACCCTGAATCCTTTTCAAAGCAGTCCATTATAGAATAATAACTATCCAATGCACATAGTTTTACTAATAAAGAAACAAACAGCTGGATTTGGTGGTCATTATCCTAACTTTCTGTTATCAACCTCCACTTTTACAATTTACATGACTTCAGGAAATTGTCACAGAAAGGTGTTAGCTTCCTCAACTGAATGTAGAGATTCATAAAAGAGGAAGAGAAAGAAAGAAAGAGACTGAAATTGATGCAAGGATTTTCCACCATACTGTTACGTGATCTTGTCTGCTACAAAACAGAATTCACTGAAAAATCCATTTGAATAATGCACGCACTCCATGCAACTGTACCTGACCATATCAAACCTTCCTTGCCCCAGTACCATTAAATCCAGAGTTTACAGAGTCCCATTAATTTGATCTTACCACTCCAATTAGATTCTAAGCTTGCAGAAAGCAGGGGCACAATACAGCACAGCCTACTTAGACCAGGAAACAAGCCCAGAAACACCAGTTATACACTTGGTTCAAAGTCACTCAACTAGTCTGCAGCAGAGCTACAAGCAGAAAACAAGTCTCAGAACTCCCATCTTTTAGTTATTCAACAATCATCGATAGAACGCTCTAGTCACTGGGGATAACAAGATATTTCAGACATGGCCACTAAAATCGATTCTAGAAAAATAGATTTTGTGCTTAAATTTACTTCCCTAAACCACTGTAATGGGAACTGATGGAACAGCAAGTTATTTTTAGAAACTAAAAATAAACTTCCGGAGCCCTGGCCAGGTAGCTCAGTTGGTTGACGGTAGTTCTGATTCACCAAGGCTGCAGGTTCACTTCCCCATCAGGGCACACACAAGAACCAACCAATGAATGCGTAAGTAACTGGACCAGCAAATCGATGTTTCTCTCTCTCAAATCAATCAATCAATCAGTAATTACTTTTAAAATATACCTCCAAATGTGGAATAAAAGTTCTGTCACTTTCAAGGGCAATCACTCTGGCACCTCCTTGAATTAACGCTTGAGTCAGGATTCCGGGACCTAGTACGTTAACAGAATAAAAGGATTATTTACAAAAGAAACAATTTCTTTCCATATCAAGAGTTGTTTTACATGAATTTTCTAATTTTAATTTTTAAAAAATTGTAAATCCTCACCAGAAGATATTTTTTCCATTGCTTTTAGAAAGGGAAAAAGAGAAATATGGATGTGAGAGAGAAACAGCAATTGGTTGCCTCCAGTACAAGTTCCAACTGAGGACAGAACCACAACCAAGGTTATGTGCCTTGACCCCGGCTTGAACTGGCAATCTTAGCTCTACAGGATGACGCTGGAACCAACTGAGACACACCAGCCAGGGCTGTAATTGTAATTCTTACAACTATCCCCAAAGTAGGCATTACACTCCTTATATTTACATATATGGAACAGGGAATTATAGATAGTCACTGGATTCCAACTTCACAACCGATTCAGGGGTGCTGCCTGGCTTTGAATCCACTTAATCAAAGACTATAAAACCTGTGCTCTAGTCACCTTTCACCACATCTCAAGAAAAAAAATGTTGCCTCCAGCCTACCATTTTAATCATGGACTATCCTAAACGGAACTGACTCCTCATGATAGGATGGTGTTTTAAAAAGTCTTTTTTTTTTTGCCCTGGCTGGTGTGGCTCAGTGGATTGAGTGCCCACCTGTGAATGAAAGGGTCGCCAGGTTGGGTTCCCAGTCTGGGTACATGCCTGGGTTGCTGGCCAGGTCCGCAATAGGGGGCGCTTGAGAGGCAACCACACATTGATGTTTCTCTCTCTCTCTCCCCCTCCCCCTTCCCCTCTCTCTAGAAATAAATAAATGAAATCTTTTTTAAAAAAGCTATTTTTTACAAATCTGGTGTTCTCAGCCTCCTGCTAATGGTCTAAAGGAGATTCTCGGAAAGGTAAAACAAAAGTTCTTAAATTTTCGGGGAGAGGACTGCAACTGTCTTGGGGAGATGACGGAAAAGAAGAGCATACTCTATCAAAATACTGTGTGAAGTGCAAACTGCTACAGAAATATTTTGTCGTATCCTGATAGATACTACAAAACCATATAGGCTGCCTAAAGGAAAGCACCATGTCTCATACAGCAGCCTACGAATGGTGAATACGAGTTTGCAAAGGTGATGAACACCCGAGAAAAGGCAGTCCACGACGGACTCACCAGGATTGCATTCCAGGATGAGCTTGCACGGGTCGTCTTCTCTCAGCAGGAATTGCACCACGGTCTCAGCCAGTCTTGGACTGGTTAGGTAACGCTTGGGCTCCACGCCGCACTTGGACGGCCGCGAGGGCAATTCTCTGAAATCCTGACCCGGCAACACCTGCGGCTGGAAGTCAGACAAACCACGGCAGTTCCTCGCCGGGGTGTCCTTCCACCTCGCCGCTCCCGACCTCCAAATGCAAAAGCGACCAGCAACGGAAGAAGCTGACAGCGTCAGCCGCGGAGGAAGGCCGGCCACTGGAACCCACATCCTCACCCTCTAGGGTCTGTCTGTCCCAAAGTCATCCAAAACGTCAAAAAGTCGGAGAGCGTCCAACAGAGAGCACCACGTGCAACATCTCCACACCACCTGATTAGGTGACGGCGGGCGAGGGGTGGGCAGCCAAACGCCGCAAACTACGCCCGCGAAAAACCCCTCCCACTTGCTTTCCCTCACTTCCGTTTCCGGCCACGTGCCGACACTGGGAAACTCTGAGTGGACCGATGAGGAGACGGACCATCCAGGCTGTGTACTCTATGGTTGTCCGCCCTCTGCGCTTCCTCTCTAGTCGCTCGCGCTCTATGCTCCGCGGTCGCCGGCCGCCCAGCCGGGAGGGGTGCGCAGGAGGCGGGGCGAGAAGGCAGAGGTGTCTCCTCTACCCGAGCGGCGGGAGACCTGAGCAAGATCTGTGACAGCTCGTCGGCCGCCATGTCAGCAAGTAGGGCTGCAGACAGCCCCGGAGCCCAGCGGTAGCCCTCTTTTCGCCTGCGGTCCCCAGGTGAGGAGAGGGAGAGCGGGATGCAGGGAACCGACCGGCTTACGGCTGGGTGCAAAGCCTCTTGGAGCCCCTCGCTCCTCCCCTTGCGCCTTCCTCCAGCTGCGCCTCCTCTGCCCTCTGGGTGAGGTGTAGACCCGTTTCCCCACCTCCGCCCCCTCTCCACTCCCTCGTTTTCTTCTCTCGCCTGTGTGGTCTGTTCCTGCGCATCGCGCCAATTTCTGCCTCCCTAGGGGACGAGCGCCAGAAGTCGTTCCTCCCCAGACTCCCCCAGGAGCCTGCAGCTTTCCCCCCACCGTGCCTCTATTCCTTCCATCCTACAGCCCACAGCCCGGCTGGCTCCCCACCCTGGAGCACGGTTTCTGGTTTCGTGCTTACCTGTTTCCCCTCCCAGCTCTCTGGTTGTCAAGAACACCTGGTGTCTTCCCTCCCTTCCCCCTTCTGGGTCAATATTTCCTTAATTTTTAATTTGCGTGTTGAAAAGATTTAAAATTAAGATTGGAAAAACATGCTATTTAAAAGCTTAAAATTGCTTTCTAAGCTTAAAAAGATTATGACCTTAGGATGCTTATTTTGTTCCCTGTGTAAACTTAGTCAAACATATTATACTGTGGAATGCAATTTAAAAGACCAGTTCCAAACACTAAAAATAGGATGCTCTAATGGAAAATTTGGCAGTCTTTTTAACCCACTGGGTAATGTTAGAGGACTCAGTTCTTTGCAAGTGATTTTAGTGTTTAAGGATTATACTTAGAACTTTACCCATTACCCTTCCCACCAAGGAAGGAAATGCAGCCAAACTACTCCCTATTTTGAAATATGTGCAATCCTTTCTGCTTACTGTATTGGGAGTCTAATTGAGCTTGGCATTTAAAAACACAAGGAAAAGGTATTTAAGGAATGCATCATCTAGCAAATAGAAGCCTCAAGCTGATAAATATCAAATGGATAAATAATTGACAGTCAACTATGGCCTTTTTTGGACTGTAAATTTGTTAGGACACCACAGAAAATATCTAACCAACTGTTGTGGAAGCCCTGGGGACTCATTGATCTTAATTTCCTTATTTTTTTTTGTGGACGGTATCCCCACTGACAAATTTCTAGTAATAACTTTTGCATCCTCTGAATACCTGAATACCATCCTTTACTGAACTGTCTGCTCTCTCCCCTTAAAAGATATTTCACAAATTCAGAAACACATTGATTCCCACCCCCCAACCCCCAGAGCCCTGAAGGCCTAAATATCTTTAAATCAAAGCAGAATGATGTCTTCTAATAGAGGAAGATCTGATTCACTCATAGAACCATATTCTCAAATTTCTCACTTCAGAAAATACTTACTTTAAAATATGTTTTTTTCTTCATTTAACAGTAATCATGACTTGTATGAACCTCATTGGCTACAATACTGCCACTGCAGAAAGCTTAAAATAATGCTTTTTTATTTCATAATATTTGTGGACCAAAGGTAGCCTACTCGGCCCTAGAGAAACTGATGTAGTTATTTTCTTCTGGTTTTGGAAACGAGAATTAGGTTATGATCGTTATTTCCATGATTACAGTGCTAATAACTTGTTTATGATTGAAGGTGTTATAATAATAGAGAATCTTAAGCATTTTGTTTCTGTGGCCTCAGGTCCTGGAAATGAAAAAAAGTTCTTTTTACTTTAAAGATGAACTTTATAATCAGCCTTTAGACCTACTCTGTTAGAAAAACTTGGTTTGTGTATTAACATCTTAGCTTTCTTGAGAGGTGTGGTTTTTTACATCCTGTGCTATTTTTGCTTTTTTGAGGTAATCTTTCTTTCAGATGGTGTCAGGGCTAAGCGAGCCTGCTGATTATTTCTACACTCTTCTTAAGTTATTTTTATTACTATCTCAACATAATTGGTAAAGAAGGGGAAATACTGCTTTTTCTTCTGACTTTTAAATGACGTTTGCATATAATTGGGAAATGATAGTTGTTGTTTGCTGTCGTGATAGAAAGCCACACACGCAATTTAAAGTTTTCTAATCGCATGAACAGAAAAAAAAAGTGGAATTAATTTTTACTAATATATTTTATTTAAATCTATATATCATTTGAATGTGTAATCCATTTTAAAAGTCAATAATGTGATAATTTCACATTCTTTCATACTAACTCAGTGAAATCTGCTGTGCATTTTAACTTACAGTATATCCGAAATCAGACTGGCCACATTTTAAGTGGCTGCATGTCGCTGATGGCTAGGACCCCAATGGACAGCACATTTCTCTAGGATGACTGTGTGATTCTTTAGATGTCTTGCCCTGAGAGTCGGGTATATTCTATAGCATAAATTTAAAAATCCTTCTCCTAAAGTGCTGCTGTATTCAATCTGACAATGTCTATACAGGGAGAAGGTTCCAAGAAGTCTCTTCCTCTTGGTGTTGACTCTGTTAAAAAGGAGGGTAAACAGGTGTCCAGCACCTGTCTAGTGAGGGTCAAAAGATGACAGCGTGCTCAGTCATTTCCTGAGGTGTCATTGTTACATTCATTTGCATGTGTGTGTCAACAATGTGTCGAGGCCTTTGGCTACTATATCCATCACTATTAAGTAGAAGTTAAAGACCTACAGAATCACAGTAGGTAAATCACTGTTTTACCATAAACAGTTTAGGACCTGTTTATGGTAAACAAGTGGAGTACCTGCTGTTGTTAACCTTTCTGAATCAAGTTCAGGTATGGCTGAGAGTTTTGTAAATGCACTTCTGTACACCATGGTCTTCCTTATCAAAGAAAAGATAAACTCTTGAGCAGAATTTTAAAAAGAAGAGGATATGGCTTTTGGCTGTAAAACTGTGTGTATGAGTAGTAGCGAAAGAGTTACGTGTGTGGTGGTTGAAGGGAAATTTAAAAGGAAATATGGCTGTGATTATAGAAAGCTACTGACATATTGGCAAGATGGGTGCTTTAAGTTGCTTTTGCACCAGAGGCGGTGATTTGGGTGGTGATTTGCATGGAAACTTCTCCTTTTCCGAGCTGTTAGCACTGCAGGATACCCCTGTTGGAAGGTAACACTGCCACTAATCGACCTCAGTGGGGGTCAGTAGGGACCAATCATGGTTCACATTTTGACCTCTATACTCTAATAAACTTTTCTAAGTATTACTTTAGCTGCACTGTTTTATATCTATATTCAATGTCAAATTTCATCTGAAGGCCTGATTAGTAGTCAGTATAATTTAATAGAAAAAACTTTCCCCCTCCCCAACCTTTGTGGTATAAAGACATCTTAAACTACCTCAGTAGACAGACTTCCTCTGTAAAATCTAGTCATCGCAGGCCTGGCGCAGTGCTGGCAGTGTGCAGGGTATCAAGGGTCACAGCCAGAATTGGGGGAGTGGGTAGTCACTGGATGTTGCTCCTTCGACAAGAGAGATAGATGTGCACGTTCTGTTGGCTCATGCAGTGTTTTCATTTGTACTGAAATAGCTCTCTGTTGACAGCATTTTAGTTGGATAAGAAAGTTGGATAAATTGTTTTGTTCCTATAAGTTAGTCTTAGCAATTTTTTTTAGTTACTTGAGGAATAATAATTAATAGTCTAGCAATTTTCCACCTTTTTAAAGGTTCTATTTATTTATTTTTAGAGAGTGGGGAAAGGCGGGACAAGGTGAGGGAGAGAAACATCAATGTGTGGTTGCCTCTCATGCTCCTCCTACTGGGGACCTGGCCTGCAACCCAAGCATGTGCCTTGAGTGGGAATCGAACCCTGGACCCTTTGGCTCACAGGCCGACATTCAGTCCACTCCACCACACCAGCCAGGGCCAGTTTTCAATTTTTTAAAAAAAAAGTTCCAATACGATTTAATTGGCCTCCACAAGGTTAATATTTTTATTGAGAAATTAAGCACTCAGCATGCCTGTGTCTTCATAGTGTTATGGAGCATGTGCTCCAGTTTGGAGCCCTTAGGATTCACATGAATACAGGCTTTTCTTTCTTTAGTTTCTTTATTTAGGAACCATTTTCTGGAGGGAAATTATATTTCCTTTAACCAGGGAATACTTTTGTTTTTCATGCACTTGAAATAATTCATATATAATATTCTTTAGAGAAAAATATCATTAATCAATTATACCTCCATGAATGATAAAAAAATCGTGTCTGAAAACGAAGTATCATTTAAAAATTCTGATTCTTAAAATAACCTGAGATTTCTTACATTGTTTCGTCATGGTTTTGAGACTCTGCTCTTCAACATATTTGGAGATGAAAACTTGTTGCCACTATGCCAGCCCTCCCTGCCGTCCCTTAGGGCTTCCTGGTTTTCGTCATCATTAGCCGCGTAGAAAGGAAACTGTGTGTGTGTCTATGAAAATACTGACAAATTATTATTTTTTTCCTTTTAACTTCCCTTCTAGAAAGAATTCTGAAGCAGTGACAAATTTAGTCACCTTTGTTGACATTTGGGCATTTGACATTTTAATTAACAGTACCTAGGAGATTTTAGGAATTGACAATATTTTGTAATTGTCATATGTATTAAATTCTTTTGTGAGAATGCTTAGCCTGTTTTTCCTGGAACAGTAATACCAGATTAAATAAATACTTTTTTTTTCTATGTGAGTGACATTTTGCAGACCCAGTGAATTAATTAGGTGGCTACGATTTTATAATTTGAGTGAAGGTAAAAACAGTTTAAAATAATGTTTATATTATAGATTTTATTTTTTAAGATTTTATTTATTTATCTTTTAGAGGGGAAGGGAAGGAGAGAGGGAGACAAATATCAATGTGTGGTTGCCTCTCATGCATCCCCTGCTAGGAACTGGCCTGCAACCCAGGCATATGCCCTGACTGGGAGTTGAACCCCAATCCTCTGGTTCACAGGCCCTCACTCAATCCACTGAGCTACACCAGCCAAGCTATATTATAGATTTTAAAATAATTTATTTTAAATAGATTTATTTTAAATAGATTTTAAAATAACTTATTTTAAAATGTGTGGGCTTTATAGCCAGGGAAAGAATGCTATTCCTGCGTATTTGTGAGGATACCATTTATATTTGTGAAAATGCATTTAATTTACTGAAGTCTACCTAGCAGAGTTATGTGTACCTTATGAAGCTCCAAAGACTACATTTGTGGGTTTTTTTTTTCATTTGTGGAGAATGAAAACTTTTTATTTAAATCAGGTCTTAAAAGGATTCATACCAAGTAAACAACATAACTTCTTCCCTCGAGGTCAACTTGGATGAAAAGAGGAATGAAGTTTGTAGAAACTATGCTAATTAGAAAATTATGAAGCAATGTTGTGGACTTCCTTATCTTAATCATATTGTGAATGTCTTGTAACTAAGAAGAGACTGCGTGTCTTGTAAGTCTTACACTTGAACTTTAGTTTTAAAATTGATCTTCTAGGTCCTATATCCACCAAAGCCCATACTGTTACCAGCCAGAGAAACATCTATCTCAAATTCACCTAAACTTTTTTTTTAATTTTTTTAAGTATTTCATTCAGGGGGTATTTTTCATTCTATCAACTGACCTCTTGGGTGATTTTATATGTGTGCGTTTTGATGCCTGCAGGCTTTTTGTCCTTTCTCAGTTGTATATCAGGGGGAAACCTAGGGATTCCCTAGTCAACCCAGCAGGGATTTGACCTTTGTGTGTATGGCTTGCCTTCCCTGAAAGCCTCAAAGATTATACCTATGTGTGCAAAAGACTGATGAACAAAAGCTCTGCTCCGGGAACACTTAACTAGGCTGAGCAAACAGGTATTGTAAGAACATTAGTCTTATATTGGGTTGGCCAAAAACTCCATTAGTTTGTTTTTTTTGTAAGATGGCTCTGGTAGCACTTAGTTGTCTTTAACTTCATTCAAAACAGTTTTTGTTTGATTGTGTTGTGACTGCTGTCATATCTTTGTGCATTTTTTAAAAACTTATCAAAATCAGTGAAATTTTGCATAGCCATTTTAATATTGAAGATGGAAGAAAATACACAGTATTTTTGGCATGGTATGCTTTATTATTTCAAGAAAGGTAGAAACACAGCTGAAATGCCAAAAAATAAAAAGATTTGTGCAGTGTATGGAGAAGATGCTGTGACTGATTGAACATGTCAAAAGTGATTTGCGAACTTCTGTGCTGGAAGTTTCTGGCCGGACGATGCTCCATGGGTTGGGTAGACCAGTTGAAGTTGATAGTGATCAAATCAAGACATTAATTGAGAATAATCAATGTTATACTACGTGGGTGATATACTCACAATAGCCAAGTCAATAAAATTATTGGTGAAAATGGAAAAAGGTGTGTCTTTTATTTTATGGAAAAAAACTAAACAAACTTTTTGGCCAGCCCAATTAACTAAAGCTTCCACAGACTTGTGCAATAGTTTGTATAAAACCATGTATTTTGAACCCTCTCTGCGGGAGTTTCCATTTGCTCTAGCTCCTCATGTTATGTGAAGGGATATCCAGAATACCCTATCACTTATTCTGCGTTCTCCTAACCTTTTTTCTTTTTCTTCTTCTGTCATCCATGGAAAGCTAAAAAGTCAGAACAGGACATGGTTTATTATAAACTTGAAGGAAGTGTAGTAGTACAAATCTTATGCCTTCCCTCTTTCCTCTCCTTCCTTTTCTATTACAAAAGTAATAATGCTCCAGAGAGGGAAAAAAGGTGAATAAATTCTAACTTGAGGAAAACACGGTTATTCCAGAATTACTGTTTCTTGTGTAATGAAAACTGAACAAAACTTCAATTTAGTAGTCAGAATCTGTTCAGTCTCTCTCATCCTACTTAGGATGCCCGATGGACTGGCCAGGAAGAAACTTGGAGTTCAAGGACACTTTGGATGCATGGACACTGGTCTGCACTGGACTGTACATAATAGGGTCTCCTGTCCTCGTGTGGGTTTTCTTAGGGAATCTCTGCCACTGACATGAAACATCTTTGTGGGAAAGTCGTGTTCTGCCAGCAGTCTTCCAAGCAGTAGAAGTTCTCGTCCTCTGGGATAACGTTTCTTTTTCTATAGGTTTATCTTTTTCTTAGAATTTCTAAGCAAGCATCAAACTGCCCTCTCTGGAATATTTTTCTTTTTCCCAAACCCATCAAAATACATCTCTAGAATGACTAAGTACAAAAAAAGGTATATTTATTTTTACACCTAACTCTCTTCCTGTTTTTCTGTTAACTTCGTGTGCTAGAGATATGAATCTGTCACTGTTATGTCAACTGTCAGGATAAGGATTGATGTCATAAACATTTAGATATTTTATTGTAGGAATGGAAAACAGTAGCTACCATATTTGACAAGAATAAAAATATGATTTGGGGGGAATCACCAGACTTTTTTAACTGGGTGCCCAAAAATAAGCTGTGAGGGATCTCTAAGCCCCCTGAAATAGCCTCTACAACTTAGTGGTAGTATCTGTGTATTTTTCTGAGGAGGGAATTCCTAGTTTTCGTCAGATTCTTCAAAAACCCACCCTTCCCCAAGAAAAGATAGAGACCACAGAATGAATTTAGTTATAAATCCCTAACTCTTATTAGCAGCTGTAATTTTGTACAGATCCTTTTATGTAAGTTTCATTTTAGTAGGTTTTTTTTTAAACTTAAAGATAACTTAGTAGATTATTTGAAAAGAAAGCACATAGTGATTCTTTTAAAAAAAA
>PVKM010019369.1:0-24246 GCA_004027735.1 Carollia perspicillata
GTTGAGGATTTTAGTATCTATGTTCATCAGCGATATTGCCCTGAAGTTTTCTTTCTTTCATATATTTATCTGGTTTTGGAATTAGTATGATGCTGGCTTCACAAAAAAAGTTTGAGTGTCTTCCATGTTCATGAATTTTTTGAATAATGTGTGAAGTATAGGGGTTAGTTTCTCTTTAAATCCCTTGTAAGATTCTCCTGTGATGCGGACACTGGCCCACAGTGTCCGCTTCATTATGGATGAAATGAGACATTCACATGGACTACTGAGTCTGGTGGAGGAAAAGGGACAGAAAGACTTTTTTATCAAGAGAGCAAAAGCCTCAGCCCTTGCCATGACCAGCTTTTATTGGGTTTCTCAGCACTTTACCTGATGGTCCTCATTTACTATGCACAGGTTGCTTCAGGGGGTTACCTTTTACAGAAAACAAAGGTGCCAATGCCACTAATTACATCACAGAAGAGGGATATTTGCAAATGAAAAGGCTAAAGTGGTTGAACCAGTTACACTGGTCCTTGGAAGGTTTAGCATGGATGTTAGGAAATTATTTTGCAATAGAAGTTTGCCACTGGGGGCTGGGACCATGCCATGCAGAATGGTCACCTACACCCTCCCCTTGTTTTTAGTTAGGACTGATATAGATCCCACAAAGCTTGCTACTTGCTGGCCTCTCACAGAACCCTGAGAAAATAATTCGCAAATGTGTCAAAGTACACAGAACATTATGACAATCCATAAGCAACCAGTGGTTCCAAACACCCACATTCTCGGATTAAGCCCATCAATCACTCTCAGGCAGTAACGATCAAATAGATAACATTCAAAGAACTCTGAGGGCCTATTTTGAGTCAGGGTCAGATAGCTAAAGGGTCATACAACTTTGGGGAAACAAACTCATTTCAGGCTTGGACCCTTATTTAAATTGAGGGTATCAGCAAAGTAGGTTTAATAGGATTTTATGTGTTCTTTCTTAGGCCTCATTACCCAGGGAACCCGCCCTTTCCAGCACTGGACTGCACCGCCCGCCCTCTGTCATTGTTTCAGGCTTAAGTCTGGCAGGAGAAGTAAGGCAGCCAAGAGATTAGATGACTTCTTGCAGACAGAATGAGGACTCAGGCTATGTCAAAGCTGAGGGGCGAGGGTTCATCAACCCCTTTTTCTATAGACCCCCAAGTCCTTCTCTGAGGGCCTCAACATGATTGTACCTGTCTTAGGTTGCCCCTCCCTTGAGGGATCTTACCCATTATTGGCTAAATGACCAAGCATTATTGGCCAATTATGTATGAAGTAAAAGGAGCAGAAGCAGCGCTCCTGCCAGGGAGATATGCTGTGTCTCCTTCGTGGCTCAGGTTCCCATGGCAGAACAGACCCAGATGAAGCAGGTCCCTTGAGCTCTTACTCAGCCTTAGCCATGGGGGTTTACAGCTTCTGAAACCAGGCAGGGTGGTTCCCAACATCTAATCTCCCCCCTTTTTCTATTGTAAATGCAATTGTAGCTGTTAAGCATATGAAACCTACTATTTGCTGTTTGCAAATGCGATCTCAAGAAAACAACCTCCATTATACACCATAAAGCACAAACAAGGATTAAGACAAAGGGGCATCCAAGGGCTGCTAGGACCCAAACTTGTAAATTCAGTCAGTTGAAACAGTTTTTAGGGTTCAACCATTGAACATTATGGGGCACTGAAGAGTTGATGTCTTCCGCAGGACGTGATGGAGTTTCAGCCTCTGTCTTTGGGGCAGGTCCATCCTTCTCTGTTGGTAGACCCAGGCCCATGGTGCAAGTGTCCATTTTCCTTCTGTTGTTCAGGGTCAGCTGGGCCATCTGGTCTGTCAGTCGTTTGGTTCTCAGCTTCAGGTAGCAGAGCTTTGTGTCTGTCCTGCCCATGATAAGGCTTTACTCTTTTGGCTGGTAGCCAGACAGGATCTGTAGGAATAGAAACACAATCATACCCTCTTCCCCAAGTTAAGAGGTCTACAGGGCCTTGCCAAGAGCCATCTCCCAGAGAACCTCTATATAAATCCTAAAGATAAGATGACTTTGGCTCTTTCTACTGAAAAGGTTTCTCAATTGTAGTACAAAGTGATTCATCACAAATTATAGGTAAACAGGGCTAACATAATCAATTTTTTGGGGGGGAAGGACTCATGACTCCCCCTTTTTCTGTTTCTTAAGAAGATTTCTAAAAGTATGATGAGCCCATTCTACAATTGCCTGACTGGTTGGATTGTAAGGTATTCCTGCTTTATGTTGGACATTCCAACACTGAAGAAAAACCTGAGTAGAATGGGCAAGGTATCCAGGGCCATTACCAGTTTTAATTTGCTGAGACCTCCCTAAATGCCTAAAGGCCTCAAGTCAATGGGCTTGTCCATTATTAGCAGATCCTCCTGTTAAAACAGATGCATGTAGGGCACCAGAGTAATTATCAATAGAAATATGAACATATTTTCATTTTACAAAGGGAGCTTAATGAGTGACATGTGTTTTCCAAAATATTAGAGAACTTAGTACTTTAGAATTAACTCCTATAAATGCGGCTGCCTTGCTAAGGGCTTGGAAAGACAGGCCCCCTGCTGTTTCTGAAGCTGCAATGAGTTTAAGCAGCAATTGTCCTGTTATTCTCAGGACCTGGTATCTCTTAGGTTCATAGTTTTTTCAAAGAAAGTGGGAAAGATTGGAGGGAGAGGTGCTCTGAAAAAATATGTTTTAGACAAAAAATGGTTATGCACCAAGGGCCTTTTGTGACTCAATTAACTATTCTCTTTGGGAGAATAGCTAGTTCTTCCCCAAGGAAACAATCAGTGTTTACAGGTACTGAGTTAAAAAATGGTACTTTGTCTTCCACGGAGAAGGGATAGTTCCCCTTGGGAGACAGTGTACCTATATTTCACTTTTAAAATAAAGGTCACAGCTCTGGCATAAACAAGGAGGATTCTTAATATTTCTTTAGCATGTCACACCCACCATCTCACTTATTGCATGCTTTAGATTGACAAATTTATGAACACATTCACAACTTTCAGAAACAGTTTTTTCTCAACAGGCAAATACATTTACTTTTTTAAAATTGGAGTTTTGACCTGCTCTGTTCCCAACCTGGGCCAGTCCACCCATCCTTAGGCAACCTAGTGGCCTCTCACTCCCAGGAAGTGACCATATTGATGCTGAACTTAGTGTGCACACCAGATTGGCATAGCACACTACAGTTCAGAACTCCTGGGCTCAAGCATCCTCCTACCTCAGCCTCCTGAGTAGCTGGGACTACAGGTGCATGCCACTGCACCTGGCCAGTTGCAATTGTGCCGGCATGTCTGGGTACGGTGAAGATCTCCTCCAGCACACACCGCACCAGAGAGAAAGGGAGGTAAACCAATCTCCCCTCCCGGCTGCTGCCTGATTCCAGCAGATAGACCCAGCCCCCACTCAACTTGCCAGAGCATGCATGTGCTGGCGGCCACAGCTGTGCTGCAAACATGCTGCACACCCGTGCCTCTGCTGAGTCCACTGGGTGGGCCGTGAGACTCGCCGCAGGTGGCGCAAATCTCCAGAAGGGCCTAGCTAGTGTGCATTGATCCCCTCTCTTCCATACTTCCAAATTGTAAAGATTCCTTATCTAGGACACATTCAGCAGCCCCATAACTGCTGAAATAGCTTCAAACATTGCTCTTGTTCCCCAGAGAACCTGTTCCCAATGTTTGAGGATTCACAGAAACCTTCAAAGAAAGTTTTCAACAAATAAAAGAACCTTTTTTTTTTTCTGAAATTCCTCCCACCACAAGCATGGCAATTACAAAACCAGTCTCTATTTTGCCTTTTCTCCACCTGCACCTTTAACTCCTTATGCCAGTGGACAGAGGGAAAAGATGAAAACTGAAGGGGATGCAAGAGGCAGCTTAAAAGAAAGAATTTGCTGAGATGCCTATAAACTGTTCTGTAACTAGTTGATGTTTTTAAAGCTGATTAAAGGGGAAATCTTTGCTCTTTCTCCCAAGCCTAGACCTAGTTTGGGGTTGCCTCCCTCCAAAAGTTCAGGAGAGGGAGCAAAGCTCATGCTTACTAAAGAAGGTACAGTTGCAAAGGGGCTACAAGAGTGGGTGACCTAGGAAGAAACCCTTATCCTCTGAAATCCAAAATACCCTACGACATTCCTGAACGGCACTCGGGGTCCTTGGCCCTAATCTGGGCTGACGTGTAGACTCCAACCAAGTTGGTGTGTTGTCCATAACAACGATGGCTCATGGCCTCTGGGTCCCTGTTTGTGGGCACCAGCTGATGCTGACACCGGCCCGCAGTGTCTGCATCATTATGTATGAAATGAGATATTCACACAGACTACTGAGTCCTGTGGAGGAAAAGGGAGAGCATGGCTTTTCTCTCAAGGGGAGCAAAAAGCCTTGGCCCTTCCAAGACCAGCCTTTATTGGGTTTCTTGGCACATTACATGATGGTCCTCATTTACTATGCACAGGTTGTTTTAGGTGGTTACCTTTTTCAGAAAACAAAGGAACCAATGCTGCTAATCACATCACAGAAGAGGGATATTGGCAAATGAAAAGGGAAAAGTGGTTGACCCAGTTACACCTATCCTTGGAAGGTTTAGCATGGATTTTAGGATGTTATTTTGCAGTAAATGTTTGCCACTGGGGGCTGGGGCCACACCATGCAGAATGGTCTCCTACACTCCTGTGAAACCATCCATTCCAGGACTTTTTTGTGTTGGGATGTTTTTTATTACTGCTTCAATTTCATCAGCTGTTATAGGTCAGTTCAGGATTTCTGCTTCTCCTTTACTCAGTTTTGGAAGATTATATACTTCTAGAAATTGGTCCACTTTACCTAGTTTTTCAGATTTATCTATGGCTACTTTATCTATGGCATTGTTAAATGCCACAATATCTTTGTTGATATTTTGTTTGGAAGATCTGTCCATTTTGACAATGGGGTGTTAAAATCCCCTACTATAATTATGTTGCAGTTAATATGTTTCTTGAAGTCCTCTAAGATTTTCTTTATGTATTTGGGTGCTCCTATGTTACGTGCATATATATTTACTCTGTTTATCTCTTCATGATGGATTCTTCCCCTCAGTATTATGAAGCGACCTTCTGGTTCTCTTTTTTAAAATATTTTATTTATTTATTTTTAGAGAGAAGGGAAGGGAAGGAGAAAGAAAGGGAAAGAAACATCCATGTGTGGTTGCCTCTCACATGTCCCCCGCTGGGGATCAGGCCTGCAACCCAGGCATGTGCCCTGACTGGGAATCGAACCAATAACCCTTTGCTTCACAGGCCCATGCTCAATCCACTAAGCTACACCAGACAGGGCTGGTTCTCTTTTCATGACCCTTTTTCTGAAATCTATTTTGTGTGATATGAGTATTGCTACTCCTGCTTTTTATTTTCCTGTCCATTTGCTTGGAATATTTGTTTCCAGCCCTTACTTTCAGTCTGTCTAGGCTTTTTTGAGAGATGGTTCTCTTGTAGGCAGCCTATGTGTGAATCGTGATTTCTTACCCATTCAGTTATTGTATGTCTTTTGATTAGGGCATTTAATCCAATTACATTCAAGGTTATTATTGATAGGTATTTATTCATTGCCATTTTTTCATACCTGTGTTCTCTCTCTCTCTCTCTCTCTCTCTCTCTCTCTCTCTCTCTCTCTCTCTCTCTCTCTCTCTCAATGTTTTTCTTTCTGTTCTTAAAGCAGACCCTTTAGCATCTCTTGCAGAGCTGGTTTGGAGGAGGTATATTCTTTGAGGTTTATTTTGTCTGGGATGCTTTTTACTTGGCCTGCCATTTTAATTGAGAGTCTTGCTGGATAAAATAGTCTCTGTTGTGCACCCTTGGTTTTCATTATTTGGAATATTTCTTGCCATTCCCTTGTGGCTTGGAGTATTTGAATTGAGAAGTCAGCTGTGCATCTTATCAGGGCTCCCTTATATGTTACTTCCTGTTTTTCACTTACTGTCTTTAACATTCTATCTTCATCTTGGAATTTTACCATTTAATTATTATGTGTCTTGAAGTAGGCCTCTTTGGGTTCCTCTTGATTTGGACTCTGTGTTTCTTGGATTTGTGTGACTTTTTCTCTCATCTAATTAGGGAAGTTTTCCAACATTACTGTTTCAAACAGATTTTCTATCCCTTGCTCTTCTTCTGCTTCTGTTATCCCTACTATATGAATAGTATTACATTTCATATCATCCTGCGTTTCCCTTAAACCCTCTTCATTCTTTCTGAGCCTCTTTTTTTTTTTTTTGTATTTTGTCCTCCAGTTCACTGATTCAGTCCTCTGGTTCATCTAGCCTGCTTTTATTTCTTCTATTATGTTCTTCATTTCAGAAATTGTATTCCTCATTTCCTCTTGGCCCTTGTTGATAGTTTCTATTTCCTTTTTTGTGTTGATATAGTTTGTAGTGAGTTCATTGTAGTTTCCCTGTAGTTTTTGGTAATTCTCTGTGAGCTCATTGAGATTCCTGATATCCATTGCTTTGAACCTAGTATCTGATAGTTGACTTGCCTCTATTTCATTTAGAGTTATTTCTGAGGCTTCCTCCTTTCCTTTCATCTGGGGATTGTTTCTTTGTCTTCCAATTGTTTGTGAGACTCTTCTTGTTATCCACTGCTTTTTAAATTGATCTCTTCTTACTCCCTGAGTTTCTGCTGTGAACTTCTATGGTAGAAAACCTATGAGATTCAGTGGTGCAGTCTCCTTGATCTCCTGAGCTGGCTGGTCTTGGGCTATCATTTATGTTGGCTCTCTATCTGTCTTTGGGTTTTGATTGTTGATGGATCTTTCTTTGGTGGGTCCTTCTCTGCAGCTGGTTAGCTGAGGGTCACTCCGTCCACCCCATCTTATCTTGTATTCTCTTGTGCAGGTGTGAACAGGTTGTGTGGAAAATGATTCTTCCATGTGTACAAGGTTTTGAGGATTCTGTCTTCCTCTCATTCAGTTGTTTGTTCTGGATAATTTCTTCACCATTTAATTGTATTTCCACATTTGTCCTGGGTTGAGTTATGTGGCTTCCACTCCCTCCTTCACCTTATTTTGTTGTCATCTGTTGGTGATTTCTTTGTTGATGGGTTTCCTCTTCCAGAAGGCATCCTGGTGTTCACAGCTCCCACCTACTCTTTTATGTGATCTATTGGGAAATACCCTGCCTGGTTTCAGGAGCTATAACCCCCACCCCAAGGCTGAGGCTGAGTGAGCAACCTCTGGACCATAAGCTACTAAGGAGACAGATCTTATCTCCCTGGAAGGAACATCACTTCTGCTCCTTTTTTCATAACTGGCCTCCAATGCTTGATCAGTTAGCCGATGACGGATAAGATTCCCCAAGGGGGGAATGACCTAAGATAGGCATGATCATGTGGAGGCCCCAGGGAAGGACTTAGGGGTTATGGAGAAAAAGGGTGCTGGACCATTGTCCCTTGGCTTTGATGAAGCCTGACTCCCCTGAGTCCTCCAGAAGTCTCTGATAATTCCTTGGCTACCTTGCCTCCTCTGCCTGACTTAAGCCTGAAACAATGACAGGGGGTGGTGCAGCCCTGTGCTGGAAAGGGTGGGCTCCCTGAGTAATCAGGCCTGAGAAAAGATATGTAAATTCCTGTGACACCTGCTTTGCTAAGAATGCTTTTACTTAAATGATAAAGACCTGAGCAAGAAACAGTTCACTTTTTAAAGTTTCATAGCCTTTTAGCTGACAGACCCTAAATCAGAATAAGCCCTAATGGTTCCTTATCTTTCACCTAATCCTTACTGCCTGAGAATGATTAATAAATTATATATGAATTTCTGAACAAGAAAACTAATAAAACCACTGTCCAGGCAAGAGTTGGGGCACTCTCCTCTCAGGAGAGTGGACAGGCCGCTCTGAGGCACTCTCCCCTTGAGAGGGTGGCCAGGCCACTCTGAGGGACTCCCCCCTTGAGGGAGTAGCCATGCCATCCCCTTTTCCTCCACAGGATTTGGTAGTCAGTGTAAATTTGTCTCATGTCTCATCCATAATGCTATGGGCACTGCCAGCCAGTGCCCGTGACAGTGATCAGTTGGAGGGGGAAGGAAAAATGGTTTAAGACAGCAGTAGTGTATTCTATGGTATTTAAAGTAGCAACTTATAGAGAATAGATAGGAGATCCTTTGGGTTTGTATAGTGATAACTGTGATATTTCACCTAACTAGCCACTTTTTAGAAAGGGTGGAAAGAATATAAAACAGTTGTTTGACATGGGGAGGATTGTGACTTGGATCCGGAAAGCAGTGGGCTTGTGGGATGTCAGATTATGAGGTAAAGTGATAGTAAAGGATAGAAAATAATTGTAGTATGTGAGAGAATAGAGTTAACCACAACAGTAATAAAGTTCAGGAAACAGTGAAGTGAGCTAAGATCTAGGAGGGCTGCTGTGTAGTATTTACAATTGTACAGAATAGCAATTATTTATAATAATAATGGAGCAACAATCATATGACAGAATGTACGTGTTCTGAATATCAAGTATAGGAAGCACACGACCTAAGTAGTGTGCTATTGGAACACAAGTGAAGTGAAAGATGGAACATTAAAAATACTATATGAAAGAGAGAACAAGGGAAACCGGTCAAACAATGAGATTTAATAAACCAAGTGAAGAAGACTAAACAGAAAGAAGAGAAATAAAAAAATACTAATAAAATAAAAATGTAAAAATAATGAAAAATAATAATAACACAAATAATAACTTTTAGGTTCTCTGGAGTACCAAACTGAAATTTGTCTCACTGTCTCAGTTGTTGGAATGGCCCATCTTTGGGTCTAACTCTGGTCCTTTCACAGCTCCAGGTTTTATTGTCTCACTTGTGGGAATAAAAAATAATGAAAAAGAAGGAAGGAAGGAAGAAGGAATAAGAAAAGAAAAAAAGATAGAAGGAATAAAAGAAGGAAAGAAAGGAAGTAAGAATTAAAAAATAAGAGGAAGAAGAATCATCCTGCTGGCTTTAAACAAGCCAAGATAGTTCTGCTGGTCTTCCTGGCTGCAGCAGTTGAGGGAGGATTCATTGCACTTTTCTCTCTTCCTGTGGTTTTCGGGGGGATTAGCCACACTCTTCACAGTTGCCCAGCCTTCAGCCCAGTTCCTCAGTTTGCTGCCAGGACCCCCGTGCCCTTCTGTGCACAGCCTATGCCTTCGGTCCACCAGTTGCACTGTCCTTGAAGTGTACTAATTAGGGGAAACTCACACACCACCTTCTTGCTCTTTGTTCTCCTAGATGCAAGGGACTCTCAGAGTCTTTCTAGGGTAGTTCAGCCCCACCACTGAGTTAAGTCTTTCTGGGGATTGCTGATTCTCTGAGCCCTGCTGCTCTCCTCTACAGTGTCATCTCCACCTTCCTCTTAGAGAGCCAGTTGGCCCTGCAGGGTGGGGGAGCTGTCTTGGATGCCATGATGGATACGGGTGCATGCCTCCTCTGCTGCTATGCTGGATCAGTAGGGTTTGGCACAAGGTGCCTCTGGCTGGCAGGGTCAGGCATGCTCTGCCTCCAGGGCTGCGGCCATGAGCACTCAGCCTCCGCTGCTGGGGAGGAATGGGAAGCTGCTGAGCTGTGGGTTTCAGTGTGTGCCATACACAGGGCTTCAGGTATGAGCCCTCAGCCTCTGCTGCAGTGGGAATGCAGTTGCAGGGTGGCAGTGCTGGACATGCACTGACCTGCTCTACTGCAGTGGCAGCTGCTGCAGGGTAGGGGGCAGTTGGGTTGGTGGCACACCACTGGGGTCGCAGGCACAGTTGGGTTCCCTCAGCTGCTATGGACAGTGCTAAGGGTGCAGTCACAGTCCTGGCTGCAGAGGTAGGCCCAAGGCTGATGCTGCAGAGGCTGCACAGAAGTAGCCTGGGGTGGCGGGGGTAGCTGCTGCAGGAGAATTCCCTAAACAGTCTCTGAGTGCCTCTTTTTTTTTTTTCTTTTTGAAAATTTCCTCTTATTTAAGCCTGCAAATCCAAACTAGCACCTGGCCTCTCACACAGCCCAACTCTCCAACCAGATTGGGGACTATCTGGGTCAGGGTGCACTGTGGTCCAACTCTTCCCAGCTGGTGTCCACAGTCTCAGCAGGTGCACATCACCCTGTGTGCTTGCCACTTAATCCTTATCCCACCCCCATTCCCCCGCAGTGACTTCAAGCATCCCTGTCCCTCCTGGTGCTGCTCAAACCTTGTTTGGCAGGGCAGAGAGCCATTGACCTGTCTCTCTCCTGAGAATCCTGCTATAGATCTGGTGGTGGGCACCAGGCCTGGAGTTGTAGCCACCCTGGTCTCCACGCTGATCCCAGGGACCATATAGTCCTGAAGCACTCTCCTTATCATCTGATTTTTTAATGTCCTCTACAGTTTTGGCTTCTAATTTTCATATATGTTGGAATACTGTTGGCTGTTCACTCTGTTCCTCAGAAGACCAGCTGGGTGTTCCACCGATGCACAAGGGGAAGTGGACTCTGCTCCCACCTATCTCACCACCATCTTCACAATTGCTGAAGATTTTAGCATACATTTTCATCACAAATATTCACCTATAATATTCTTTTTTACAGTGTCTTTGTATCTGGTTTGAATTTTTTAATTCATTTTCATTTTTTTTATTTTAGTTGTTCAAGTACAGTTTTCTGTCTTTTACTCCCATCCCACACACCCTCAGTGCTCCCCACCTCCCTCCCATTCCCACTCCCCGTAGTTTTTGTCCATGTGTCCTTTATATTTGTTCCTGTGACCCTTTCCCCTTTTCCCCTGAAATTCCCTCCCCTCTCCCCTCTAGTTACTCTCAGCCTGTTTTCTATTTCAATGTCTTTGGTTATATTTTGCTTGCTTGTTTGTTTTGTTGCTTAGCTTCCTGTTAACGGTGAGATCCTATGGTATTTGTCTTTCAACACCTGACTTATTTCACTTAGCATAATGCTTTCCAGTTCCATCCATGCTGTTGCATAAGGTAGGAGCTCCTTCTTTCTTTCTGCTACGTAGAATTCCATTGGGTAAATGTACCATAATTTTTTGATCCATTCATTTACTGATGGGCACCTAGGTTGCTTCCAACACTTGGCTATTGTAAATTGTGCTGCTATGAACATTGGGGTGCATAGGTTCTTTTGGATCATTGTTTCTGGGTTCTTAAGGTATAATCCTAGCAGTGGAATTGCTGGGTCAAAAGGCAGATCTATTTTTGGGTTTCTTAGAAAATTCCATTCTGTTTTCCATAGTGGTTGTACCAGTCTGCACTCCCACCAACAGTGTACTAGGGTCCCCTTTTCTCCACATCCTCTCCAACACTTGTTTTTTGTTGCTTTGTTCGTGATGGCCATTCTTACTGGTGTGAAGTGGTATCTCATTGTAGTTTTAATTTGCATCTCTCTGGTAGCTAGCGATATTGAGCATCTTTTCATGTGTTTCTGGATCCTCTGTATGTCCTCTTTGGAGAAGTGTCTATTCAAGTCCTTTGCCCATTTTTTAATTGGATTGCTTGTCTTCTTAGAGTGGATTCGTGCAAGTTCTTTACATATTTTGGAGATTAAACCTTTTTCTGAGGTATCATTGGCAAATATGTTTTCCCATACGGTTGGTTCTCTTTTTATTTTAATGCTGTTTTCTTTGGCCATACAGAAGCTTTTTATTTTGATGAGATCCCATTTGTTTATTTTTTTTTCCTTTATGTCCCTTGCTCTAGGGGACATATCAGTAAAAATGTTGCTGCGTGAAATATCTGAGATTTTCCTGCCGATGTTCTTCTCTATGACTTTAATGGTGTCCGGCTTATATTTAAGTCCTTTATCCACCTTGAATTTATTTTTGTGTATGGTGTAAGTTGGTGCTTGAGTTTCATTTTTTGGCCTGCAGCTGTCCAGTTCTCCCAATACCATTTGTTGAAGATGCTATCTTTATTCCATTTTATGTTGCTTCCCCCTTTGTGTAATATTAATTGACCATAGAGACTCGGGTTTATTTCTGAGTTCTCTATTCTGTTCCACTGGTCCATGTGTCTATTTTTATGCCAGTACCAGGCTGTTTTGATTACAGTGGCCTTATAATACAGTTTAGTATCAAGTATTGTGATCCCTCCTACTTTGCTCTTCTTTTTCAAAAGTGCAGCAACTATTCAGGGTCATATCTGTTTTTAGAATTCGAATTTAGAACTTAGAATTATAGTATCTTTATAATGGTGGCCTAATGAAAAAAGTTTGGGAATCTTCCCTCCTTTTGAATATTTTTGGTAATAGTTTAAAAAGGATAGCAGTTAGTTCTTGAAATATTTCATAAAATTCATCTGTGGAGCCATCCCAGTCCAGAACTTCTGTTTGAATTTTTTTATTACTTCTTCAATTTTATTAATTATAATCTGTGTATTCAGACTTGCTTTTTCTTTTTATTCAGTTTTGAGAAATTTTGTTTTTAAAAATGTATTAATTTCTTCCATATTGTCCAATATAATGGCATATAGTTTTTTGTAGCATTTTAATGGCACTGTGTATTTTTGAGGTGTCAGTTATTACTTCTCCTCTTTCATTTTTATTTATTTGGGTCCTCTCTTTTTTTCATGAGTCTGGTTAAAGGATTGTCAATCATGTTTACTTTTTTAAAGAACTTGCACTTGCTGTCACTTTCATGATATTTGGCATTGTTTTTATTTTTAGACTTGATTTTATTTTTTCTTCTCTGATCTTTATTACTTCCTTCTTTCTACTCACTCTGGGCTTGTTTGTTGTTCCTTTTTGAGTGCCTTTTGGTATAAAGTTAGAATGTTTATTTGAGATATTTCTTATTTCTTGAGATAAGCCAGTAATGTTACGAATTTTTCTCTAAGGACTGCTTTTGGTGTGTCAAAGTTTTTGGGGTTGTAGTGTTATTATTTTCATTTGTTTCAAGTATCCTTTGCTCTCTTCCTTGATGTCATTGGTAACTGACTTATTGTTTAGTAACATGTTATTATCTTCCATGTCTTTATGTGTTTTTCAATTTTCTTCTTGTGATTGATTTCACAGCATTATGGTCAGAGATGTTTGATATATTTTCAATCTTCTTATTACTGAGACTTGTTTTGTGTTGTAATGTGTGGTCTATTCTAGAAAACATTCCATGTGCACTTGAAAATAATGTATATTCTGCTGCTATGGGGTGAAATGCTCTTAAGACATTAATTAAATCCATCAGATATACTGTGTCAGGCCACAGTTTAAGGCCGCTGTTTCCTTATTGATTATTCTGTCTGGAAAATCTACCCATTTATGTCAGTGGGGTGTTAAAATCACCTACTAAGACTCTATTACTGTCAATCTCTCACTTTGTATCCATCAAGATTTGTTTAATATATTTAGGTGTTCCTACATTGGGTGCAGAAATGTTTATAAGGGTTATATCCTCTTGGAAGTGTTCCCTTTATCATTATAGTGTCCTTCTTTGTCTCTTACTGTACCCTTTGTTTTAAAGTCCATTTCATCAAATATAATATTGCTACCCTAGATTATTTCCCCTTTCTATTTTCATGAATATTTTTCCTATATCTTTATTTCTGGTCTGTATGTATCTTTCTTTCTGAAGTGGGTCTCTTGTAGACAGCATATATGTGTGTCTTGTTTTCTTATCTGTTCAGCTTCCTATGTCTTTTTATTGGAACATTTAAGCTATTTACATTTAAAATAATTATCGATGGGTATGTATTTATTGGCATTTTATTCATTTAACTATGTTCCTCTGTTTTCTTCTCCATCTCCCTTTCTTTCTTCTCCTCCTCCTCCTCTTCCTCCCCCTTTTCCTCCCCTTCTCCCTTCCCCCCTCCTCCTCCTTGCCTCTTTAACATTTCTTGTAATACTGAGTTGGTGGTAAAATAGTCCCTTAGTTTTTGCTTGTCTGGAAAGTTATTTAGTTCTCTTTCAATTTTAAATAATAGCCTTGTTGGGTAATATAGTCTTGATTATAGGTCTTTCCTTTTCATCACTTTGAATATTTCATGTCAGTCTTTTCGGATCTGAAATATTTCTGTTGAGAAATCACCTGACAGTATTATGGCAGCTCCCTTGTAGATAACTCATTGTTTCTTGCTACTTTTAAGATATTCTCTTTGTCATTAACTTTTGCAATTTTGATCATGATGTGTTTGGTATGGGCCTCTTTGGGTTCATGTTGTTCAGACTCTCTGCACTTCCTAGACTGGTGTGTATTTTTCCTTCATCAGATAGGGGAAGTTCTGAGTAATTATTTTTTCAAATTCTGGTACCCCTTTATTGCTAATGTCATTATGCTTTGTGTTTTCCCAAATGTCCCTTAAACTGTTTTTTAATTTTTTTTTCCTGCCCTGAATGGGTGTTTTTTTTTTCTACCTTGTCTTCCAAATTGTTAATTCAATTCTCTGTTTAATCCAACCTACTGTTTATTTCTTCTGCTGTATTCTCCATTTCATATATAGTATTCTTCATTTCTGACAGTTTTTTTTATGGTCTGTATGTCTTTTTCATGCTGTTATAGTTCTTACTAAGTACCTTGTAGTTCTCATCAAGTTCCTTGAGCATCTTTATAACCATATTTCTGAACTCAATGTATGATAAATGGCTTGGCTACATTTCACTGAGCTCTTTTCTGGAGATTTCTCTTGTTCTTTCATTTGGGCCATGTTCCTTACTCTTGCCATTTTGGGTGCCTCTTTCTGTTTATTGTAATGTTGTAGTTACATTTGCTGTGACTCCCAGTCTTGGTAAGATGGCCTTATGTAGTAGGTGTCCTTTGGGATCCAGTGATGCAGTGTGTTTGATCTCCTGGGCTAGGTGCTGCAGGAATGCCCCTTGTGTAAGTTATTTGGGCCCTCCTTTTGTCATTGAGTCTTTTTAAGGTCTTTTTTATCTTTTCTAAATCCTCACTGGAGGGTACGCTTAATGATTTTAGAAAAAGAGGAAGACGGAAGAGGGAGAAAGAAGAACCTTGATGTGAGAGAGAAACATCAATTGATTGCCTTCCATATGCTCCCTGACTGGGGATTAAGCCCACAAACTTTTGGTGTATGGAATGATATTCTTACCAACTGAGCTACCCAGCCAGAGCTGTAATTGAGTCTTTTTACAAGTTTTTTTTTTTTAAGATTTTATTTATTTATCTTTAGAGGGGAAGGGAAGGAGAGAGGGAGAGAAATATCAGTGTATGGTTGCCTCTCATGCGTCCCCTGCTGGGAACTGGCCTGCAACTTAGGCATGTGCCCTGACTGGAAATCGAACCACGATCCTTTGGTTCCCAGGCCCATGTTCAATCCACTGAGCTACACCAGCCAGGGCAGTGTAATTGAGTCTTGATTGCTATAGTTTTTTTTTTTTTTAATGCATCAGATTGACCCTCAAGCTGGTTGACTGTGAGGCTCAACTCTGACCACAGCATGCAAGGTGCTGTGTAGGTGCTGATCACATGATGAAGAATTTGCTTCAGCAGGGTCTGAGGCTAGCTGAGATCTCCCTTTGGATATATATGCCCCTTGTGAAGCTTATTGGGTCCTCCTCTGATGATGTCTGACACTGGCCACTGAGTGTGCTGTTTTGGGGCTTCTGGGAGGAACTGCTCTTCAGATCAATGTCAGACACTGTCTGTGACTTGCCCTCGGCAACCTTTTTAGAGCTACAAAGCAAACCACAGTTTGTGGCTGCCTCTGCTGGGTTTGGGTGAGTGCAGAAAAAAACAAGCTGCACCGATGATGACTATTGCCAGCACCAGGCCCGGGGCAGGTCAGCAAAAGGCCCAAGGCACCCCAAGGTCCACTTTCATCTGTCTCTGCCTGCCAGCTGCCTGTTAGTTTCAGTCACTAAAAGAGCCTCTAACAGTAATAGAGTTGTATGAGGTAGTTTCTCAGTGAGTGTCCAGGTTGTACAGGTTAAAATTCATAGACAGCGCTGGGTCTAAGGCCATGTGGAAAATGTCCCAGGGTATGGCTGCCACCTGCTGGGTGCTTGCACACTTTTATGGTGGGTTGGGTTGTCTGGGTGAGGCCAGTAGAGTTTATCAGGCCCAAAGCAGCCATGATTTGGAGCAATGCTCAGGTGTGCAAAGGAAAAGTGGCCCCTATCCTAGAGCTACACAACTCAGTCTGTTCCAGATTCTGTTGGCATGATACCAAGATTAGCAGTGTGAAGCCTCTGACAGTGGTGAGGATGTGGCTAGTGGGTATCCTGTGAGGGGAAGTGCTGGTCAAGCTTTTGTGAAGGTTGATGTATGTGGCCCCCAGCCTGGAGCCACAAATCAGTCTGTCCCTGATTGTGCTCAACCCTCAGCAAGGTAGAGCCACCAGGAATCTGGTGGGTGGGTCCATGGGGAGCTGGATCATAGGGGTAGGGAGTCTCCCATGAGTGTGAAGCACCAGTCAGGTTCTTGGGAAAGTGGGGGCAATGGTCCCACCCCAAAGCCACGCGACTCAGTCACTGACACTCCCTGAGTCTTCCCAGATCTTTACACCCAAGGGAAGGCAAATGACTCCTCAGTAGGGTGTAATCTCCACAGGGTGTGGTGAGAGGGAGTCCAGAGGGTGTGGCTATTGCCTTCCCCCAGGCCAATGCCATATTAAGGAGAATGACCTACCCAAGAAAAATGGTGTCTGCAGTATGGGAGAATGACTCAGCACAGATATACTGCCTTCTTTCTCTGTGCCTCTCTCCTCAGAAGCCAAACTTTTAAATTCTTCTCACAGAAATCTAGTCCAGTCCGCCCTCTCTATTCCAAAGCCCAGAGTGAGTGAGTGACTGTAAATGAAATTCTGTGTGTTGACCCTTTAAAAGTACACCTGTGTAGCCCTGGCTGGCATAGTTCTGTGGATTGAGCTCGGGCTGTGAACTAAAGAGTCGCCAGTTCGATTCCCAGTCAGGGCACATGCATGGGTTGTGGGCCAGGTCCCCAGTGGGGGCCACGTGAAAGGCAATCACACATTGATCTTTTTCTCCCTCTTTCTCCCTCCCTTCCCCTGTCTCTAAATAAATGAAATCTTTAAAAAAATAAATAAAAGTACACCTGTGTGTCTATCACACTACAGTCTCTCCCTGATAGATAGAATCCCTGCTGATTTTTACAGCCAGATATTATATGGCTGCCTCTTTCTGACGCTGGTGCTCTGGACTAGTGTGCCCAATGTGGGGTTCACACCTTGCTTCTCAGGGGGAACCTTTGCAGCTGAGCTATCCCTCCAGAATTTCAGCCACTGCCTATTAAAGTGGGGCCAGTCCTTTCTGTGTATTCATCCTTCTCACCAATGATTGTTTATAAGACTTCTCTTCAGTTTGTCTTCAGTTAGTTATTCAGGATGATTTTTCTATAATTTAGTTGTAATTCCAGTTTGGTCCTTGTAGTAGGTAAGTATAACTTCCACTTACTCTGCCACCATCTTGGATCTCTCTCTAATGTACACTTTTAGGGTCCATCTTAAACTTTGTCTTCCCTAGGATAAAGCTTTCTACTCCTTTTAAAACCCCCAATATACTTATGGGACGAGACAAACCATAGATACGTAATAATCCTTGCAGAGCGATTTTTAGCATTCTTTTTTAAAATATTTTATTTATTTATTTTTAGAGAGAGGGGAAGGGGAAAGAGTGGGAGAGAAATGATTTTTAGCATTCTTGACTCTTTCCCATAAGAGAAAATGAGAGGAAGACCGAGAGGCATATAGTTCTGCAATGCCCACTCCCTGGCCCCAGCACCAGAATAGTCAGAGTAGTTCCCTTTTATTCATTATGTATATTGAGTTTCAGAGTAAGAATATATGCAGGGAAGAAGGTTCTGTTGAATTTTTAAGTGTGAAAACCACTGATTAAGACTATTTTTTTATTTATTCAATTTTTGAATATTTACTAGGAGGCCAACACTGTGTTAAACATTTCTATTGACAGTTAAGGAAGGAATTGGAGTTATTGAGGAATTATACACACCAATGATTTGGAAATGTAGAGATACCGGGGAAGGGCTTCCTGAGAAACAGTAAATCATAACCTACTATGTAATGCATTAAGAAGGCACAGGTATTGGCTTTCCATCTTTGGCCTCTCATAGGAAGGAGCACAAAGAGTAAGGCATTCCTTCCCTAATGCTCTCTCCCAACACCCAATGACTTGCCACTGTTGCCACATCAGAATGACGGTGACCTTAGTTTCTTTCATCTCTCAATCACACTAGAAATATTGTGGTGCTGGGTTAGTTGTTTTCTGTTTTAAGCTCCAGGCTTCCCTGTGGCATTTCTGCATCTGCTGACATAGCAGTCTGCCTACATAAAATCTTACTCCTGACAATTCAGATCTACTGGGAGACCATGTTGACATCAGGAAACTGCCTTTCTCATAATTCACTTCTTTGATACTAAACACCAAGCACCTGAAGCTGCATGTGTTACTGCTACCACCACCAGGCAAAACTAAATCATGTGTAGATACCAAAGCTCCAGGCTGCTGGCTAAAAATAAGATAAGCTCAAAATAACCTGCACTATACCCATGGGACCTAGTTGCCCAACAGCCCCCTCTTTAGCACTGCCTATGATTAGCTGAAGATCCAGATAGAAAACTAGTTCCTGAGCCCTGGAATAACATTGACAACAGAAATAAATCTCTTGCTTGGGTTAGAGGCTTATTAAAGCCAAAAGAAGAAATGCTCAATCATTCTTCAACTTATTCTGTTACACCCCAGATTTCTAGTATAGCCTTCGGTGGATCTTGGACCTACTCATTTCAGGTGGGTGGTATGTGCTTTGAGTAGAGAAGGTTGGGAACAGGTTGGTACAGGTAAGTAGGCTTAGTGGCAGAGAGAACCAGGAGGTCTATGATCACAAACTCAAAACTCCATTCTTGTTCTCAGGCCCCTAGTGTCTATGAATAAACCTGCATTCAGGCTGTCTGAATGGACAACTGTAGATAATATGTGCCTGATTAATGAGAAGCAATGGTTGCTAAGGATGAGGCTTCACTCTGACCATACTCGTATGTCACACTATTCTATACCACTTCCTCCAGATCTAGGGACACCTTTTCTAAGAGTGACCACAAAGAAGAAGGTGAAGGTATTGGTGTTTTCTAAATTGAGTCTCAACTATTGAACAGTGTGACAGGTGAGAGAATCAAGAGCCCATGTTCACCACTCACATGGTTACTTACAACAATCATTTCAGAAGAGGCATTTTCCTCTCACCCAGCACATAATGGTGGTGCCATAAGATAGATTAGGTTTTTGACTCTTACTAGCTCAAAGGCAAAAGGTGCTTGTTCTTTTAGGGCTAGAAGACTTATCAATAACAAGAAGTAGAGACACATGGGTATATAAGAATGCATACCTTTCTGACCTGAAATAACCTATAATATCAAAACCATGGATTCTCAATAGGAATAGGAAGAAAAGCAGTGTAGCATGAGTATTTTGTAAGACAGATTGAGTTTATTATACTGCTCACCTTGAATTTTATATCTATGCATTAGAAAGTTATTTTTATTAATTTCCTAATTCACTGAAGAGATAAAACTGGTCACATTAGTAATGTGACCTACAAAAGATCATCTGTTTGACAGCAATGCCAGAAGCTGCCTGCTTCCTCAAGAGCTAACACACTCATCTCTGTTAGCTTGCTTAAACCTTTGCATATGACCATGTGTCCTTTATAGTAGTTCCTGGATAAAACCAAGGGGGAGGGTGGAAGCAAGGGAGGGAAGGAGGTTTGGAGGGGGTAGGGGGAGGGGTTGGGAGAAAATACAGACAACTGTCATTGAAAATAAATAAATAAATAATAAATAAATAAAAGGTACATGGTATGAACTAAATTTAGTCAATTTAGATATATATGTAAGCTTTGTGAAATTAAGAAAATAAAAATATAGAATGGCATTTAAATTCCAGTTTCACATAAAATGATAGATATTTTTTTTAGTATAAATATGACAAGGTCTGTCCAGAAAGAGTCCACCCATTCTTAATATAATCAGAATGGTTTGTGCAACATCAATGTAACCTAGCAGCCAGGGGGAGTGGACTGGAATGTGCATAGGTGAACAATGACAACTTCACTGTACTAGTCAGTGGGGGTGGTAGATGCCATTGAGTGAACATGTGTACTGTGTGGATATTGCATTCAAAATGATGACATTGCTTTGAGTAAAGCAATGAACGCACATAAAAAAAAAACTTTGCATATGAGAATAAGTGATGCAGAGCACATATCATTCAGCACTGACAAACACAACTTAAGAATAATCTTTCTTCACATTTGTATTAGTCAGCTAGGGCCACCATAACAAAACACCACGGAGTGGTGGCTTAAACAATAGATATCTGTTTTCTCAAGGTTATGGAGCTTAGAAGTCCATGATCAAGGTGTTGCCAGGATTGGTTTGTCCTGAGGCTCTTCTCCTTGACTTGCAGATGACCAGCCACCTTTTTAGAGTGTCTTTTATATGTCCTTTTCCTCTGTACACATGCCTTCTTAGCATCTCTTTTTATTATTAAGGGGACAATAGTCCTATGGGTTAGGTCCCACCCTTGTTACCTAATTTATCCTTAATTACCTCTATAAGGTCTCTATCTTCACATACAATTACATTGGGAGTTAGTACTTCAACATATTAATTTTGAGGGGACACAACTCTGTCCAGAGTAGCATGTAAATTCTGTGACAACTTGGTACAAAGAATGTTTATCCTTACCTCACCCTGTACTCATGAAACTACATTTAAATCCTGATTTCCAATTCCATGCCATAAAAAAAAACCTTTATCCACCCCTCTATAACCATCACTGATGTTTTCACTAAGTCATATTCCTTGCAATCTTCTCCAGCCCAAAATATCCTGTCCTCTCAGTTCTTCTCATATCATTTCCA
Source organism: Carollia perspicillata (assembly GCA_004027735.1). NCBI lineage: Eukaryota > Metazoa > Chordata > Mammalia > Chiroptera > Phyllostomidae > Carollia > Carollia perspicillata. The sequence continues at coordinate 20,831 of PVKM010019369.1, forward strand.
TATATGGGTTCTATCCTCCCAAGCAACTCTGTTAGCTTGTTAATGATAGGGACCAAATCATCTTTTTTCCTTTGGAACCCAAGAGACAGAAAATGATGGGTCACTTTCACTGAAACCACATTATCCTCTGTCTAATAACATAACAGGAAATAACATTAAATATCACAGCACTCCAAAAATGTTGACTGAGTGTCTGCCAAGGGGCACAAACAGGGTCATCTCATTCTCCTTTCTGATCCCTTTTTTAAATCTTTTCCAAACACCACAGAAAAGTTCTTGGTCTCTGCTTCTGTTACAATGTTCTATTTTCTACCCTTGGACTCTAAGCAGTGAGAATAAAGGGCACTTATCTCACTCTGAGAGGATGAGATTTATTTTTCTGCTGCTGCTCAGGGACTGTCACTCTCCCAACCAAACAGCTCAATATTTTTTTAAAAAAGTAGTATCAGGAATAGGGGAGAATTAAAGGAGGGAGGAAGAACGGAAAGAAATGGAGGTAGAAGAGAAAGCTAAGGTAACATTACAGTGCCCACTGATACCCTCCCTGCTAACAGGAAGGGAGTTACATATTGCAAAGTACCTATATAGTCTTTCTCTAGACAAAGGGTCTAATAAGAGCTGAAATAGAAATGAGCTCTTTTCCATTCTCACGATAATATTAAAAGTTTAACTTTATTGTCTGGCTCCTCATCAGCCCAAGAACAGGGCAGTGAGTGTGTAGTGGTTTATTTTTATTTCTGATATCTTCTACCAGATCCCAGAAGGAGTCCGGCTAGGTTTATTTATGATTACATGATGTTGCTATTAAACTCATGTGTGCTGGAGGGACCCTTCCTATCTATTGTAGGAGAGGAGAGAATCTAAGTTGAACGCCTTGGCTCTCTGTCCCTTGTCTCACAGCCAGAGGTTTAATAGTATCAGTGAGTCACATAACCAACTCAATGACACTCCAAGTCCAATGAGCACATTGAGCAAGTACACCTAGCCCAGTGAGCTTATTTGTCACCAGTTGACAGTTCTGAGGTATTTACTGAACACAGGACATCCATAGAGATGACATCAGGAGTGCCATGATGCTGGGACAAGTTTAAGTCAGTAATGCATTAGTTTTTTTAGTAATGTATTAGTTTTTAGTGATTGCTGACAAATTACTATAAAATTTATGGCTTAAAATAACACCTATTTATTAAATCAGCAATTTTCAACCTGTATCTCACAACACAATAAACTAATTACTAAAATCCTATGGCATACCAAAAATATATTTTTGGTGATCAGACAAAAATAGATATAATTTTATTATAAAAATACAATTAGTAATTACCTAAAATTTTTGCTCCAAAATGACTTTTAAAAATCAGGTGCTTATACTGCATATAAGTTTTTCTGGTACCAAGAATTACCACAACCTTATTATGTGATGTGACTAATAAAATGCAATTCTATTATATGACATTTATATTTATGGTTCAAGACAGGGCATTCATACCAACAGCTATTGTTGTGTTGGCTACTGTCATTTTTTTTTATTTGACAGTCTAAGGGAAAACAGGTCAGGGACCCTAACTAAATAGTTAGGTATTGCATGTTTTAAAAATTCTTGCAGCACACCAGTTGTGCCATGGCACATGGGTTGAAAATTCCTATATTAGATCAAGTCTGAAGTGCAGAATGTTGTGAATGAAATCTCTGCTTAGGATCTTCCAAGGCTGAAATCAAGTTGTCAGCTGAGCTACATTATTATCTGAAACTCCAGGTCTCCTTTCCAAGTTTCTGTGTTTGTAGCAGAATTCGGTTCTTTGCAGCTATAGTACTGGGGTCCCCCTCTTCTTGCTGACTAGCCATGGAGCCACTTTCTGCTCCCAGAGGCCACTTACATTCTTTCTCACATGGACTCCTCCATATTTGATCCACAGCAGCACTTCAAATCCTTATCATGCTTTGAATTTTTTTGACTTCCTCTTCTGCCTTTCCTTTCTGACACCAACCACAAAAAGTTTTCTGCCTGTAAGGGTTCATGTGATTACATTAGGCCTACTGGAATAATTTTCATATCTAAAGGTCAACTGTGCCATATAACATACTATAATCACAGATATCTTGTCATATTAGGTAGTGGAACCTGGGAAGGGAGGGAAATACATTTTTAGATTTCTTCCTACCACGAGTAATAAAAAGACACTTGTATATATGTGTGTATCGATATATACTCTTTACCTCTCCCTCTTCACCATACATAGGTTTGCAGACTATGAGTACATAAATTAGTACAAATTCAGGAGCTAGCAATAGTCAGAATTTTCCCTAACATCTGTGACAAGAAAGTCATGATTCTGGAAATAGAGCAGATCCTACCATTCCTAATATTTCAGACACTAGTGTAGTCCTTGAGTTTAAATTAGGAAGACTGTTTAAGAAAGGCTGAGAACACTACTTTGAAAACAAATTCTCCCTCATGGTTGGCCAGAAGAATGGAAATTATTTTTGTTTGGTTTGGTTTGGTTTCATTTTATTTTACCAAAGTCCTCAACCCTGTGTATCAGGGGGTGTTGGCCATTTAAATTTCATAAGTTTCCTGGAATATCATATTTCTTTGAGTTGCTGATTTTGAAAATACTGCAATTTATCTAAATGTTTGTGATATTCTACCATTGAGAAATACAATGGGTTTCTGACTTCTTTCACACCCAATGGACTAAAACATAAATTCAAAATTCAAATAAGTGTTTTTATTTTCTTTAGATAATTAATTATCCAGGAGTGGAATTTCTGGATCATATGGTACCCTTATTTTTATTTTTATGAGGAAACTCCATACTGTTTTTCATAATGGCTGCACCAATTCACAGTCCCAGCAATAGTACCAGAGGGTTCATTTTACTCCACATCCTTGCCAGCACTTATTGTCTGTTGATTTATTGATGATAGCCATTCTGACATGTGTGAGGTAATATTTCATTGTGGTTTTCATTTGCATTTTCCCTAATGATTAGTGATATTGAGCATTTCATATGTCTATTGGCCATGTGTATGTCCCCTTTGAAGAAATGTCTTTTAAGAACCTCTGCCCATCAATCAATGTAAGGTGACAAGGATCAAACAATAGATAACATTTCAAAGAAATCTGAGGGCTTAATATAAGTCAGTGTCTGTCAGGTAAGGGGGTTGCAAAAAACTTTAGGAGACATGCTCATTTCCTGCCTGTACCCTTATCACATGGATGAAAGCACTCTTAGCAAAGCAGGCTTCACAGGATTTTACTAATTCTTTCTTTTGTCCGATCACCACAGAACCTGCTCTAGCCAGCAGAGGGCTGTATCCCCTCCCCATCATAGATTCAGGCTTAAGTGGATTAGAGCCAGAAAGTGCTTCTCCCAGAGCTTCTCTCAGATTGAAAGGGGACTCAGGCTATTTCA
>PVKM010019370.1:0-24270 GCA_004027735.1 Carollia perspicillata
CAGATGATAAAACTAGATAAAACTAGATATCCATTATGTTAATGCAAGCAACTAAACAGTATGAAAGACAAAGAGTTCAGAAGAGCCCTTTTAAATATTCTGTAATTTAAAGTAAAACATAAACATAATAAGGAGAGGAATAGAGCATACAAAAAAAGAACTATATGAAACTTTCAGATCTGAAAACATCAATGCATGACTTGAAAAAATCTCAGGATAGACTTTATATATTAGACAATGAAGGGAAAAAAGACAGTGAACTTGAAGGAACAGTAATAGCTGCTACACAGAATAAAGTACTTGTATCTAAAATAATGGGAATGACTTTTTTAAAACTATTTTATTTATTTATTTTTAGAGAGAGGTAAAGGGAGGGAGAAAGAGAGGAAGAGAAACGTTGATCAGTTGCCTCTTGAATGCACCCTGACCAGGGACTCAGTAAGGAACCCAGGCAGGTGCCCTGACTGGGAATTGAACCAGAGACCTTGTGCTTTGCAGGATGACACCCAGCCAACTAAGCCACTCAGTCAGGGCTGGAAATGACTTTCATAATCCAATAATAAGAAGTTAAGCAAACCAATTGAAAATGGACAAAATTTAAACACACAAGTCACTAAAGGGGATCTATAAATGGTCATTTAGACAAGAAAAGATACTCTCATTAGTGATCAGAAAAATTTAAGCTAAAACTGCAGCGAATACCACTGTATATCATTAGAAAGGCTAAAACAAACTGACAGTGTGTATGAGAATGTGAAGTAAATGGAATTCTCATTCATTGCTGCTGATATAAAATGAAACAGCCACTTTGGAAAATAGTCTGACTGTTTCTGAAAAGTTAAAATACAAGACAAATGGATTTTAAACCTTTGAAAAAAGCTATTGAACATTAAGAAGAAAACACTTTTCCAGTCTTTACCACTGTGTGTTTCTTGCTTTATTGAACTCCCATTCTCCCATTTCTTCCTGATTCTGTGTTACAAAAGCCTGTTAAATAATAAACTAAGGTGTATTTACCATTTTTAAGGATTTACTTGAGCAAAACTTGATTTGAATCAAGCAGCGTCAAACCAAAAGTGATTAGGAGAAGCACTGTGCAGATAGGAGCTGAAGGACAGATTTTATGGAGCAAACACAGAAGCAAAGTCAGGAAACTATTGATTAACTAGAGCCTAAAGTCTAGATGGATGATTGTGAATGGGTTTCCTTAGGTTTTGATTTTGTGACCTTGAAGCTTTTACAGCCTTAGGTTTTAGTTTGCTCAGCAGGCCACTACCACATGAGAGCCTCCCCCAGTCTAATGGCCTCCTTGTTTAATTAATTTAACAAGACCAAGCACTTAAGTGATTAAGCAGGAGCTTAGTGGATTTGAGGAGTAGGCAAGTCACAGTGTAGACCAAGCTGGAATCATCTCTAGCTAAGAGAGAGACACAGAATGACAGGAAAACTCACCTAGCATCATTGTCATTGTGCATAGTTTCAATATTCTTATTCATTGCTTGGTTTATAAATTAGACACCGCTTCTCTTTCAAGGATTATTCAGTCTTATTAAGATGGAAAAATTATATGAAAGTGGCATCATAACAGAAGTACACTGTATTATGCAAGTTCATGTGTATTTCTGACAGAAGTGTTGACACTTCGTTGTGCTCAATGTCAGTCTTACTTTCCTAAGTAATTATTTTATTTTAATTGTTCAAGTACAGTTTTCTGTCTTTTATTCCCATCCCAATCTACCCCCTAAGTTTTAAATCAAAGGGCAAGGATAACCTCTTCAATGTCTACTGCACTAATGTAGTTAGCACCTAACTCAATGTTAAGGCCATAGATAGTGCTCCATCAGTTTGGATGATTGATTGCTGAGTTTGTCAGCATTAATCTTGGCATAATCCTCTGAACAGAAAACCCAAAGAATGATGTCATTAAATATGCACAGGTTTCCTTTTCTCTCTCCTATAAGAAGTAGGAAGTTGGCAAATCAGGACCATAGTTATCAGGGACCAGGCTCCTCTTCCCTCTGCTTCATCATCCCTTGCATCTTTCATTCATCTTCAGAATGGTCCACAATGACTGCTAGAGTGTCGCTGTCCATCACGTTCATATCCCAGTCACAAAAGTGATGAAAAGGGCTGCAAATGAGCACCTGCTTGGGCACTCAGGTCTCCTTAAAGAGCTTTCCCACAAGCCCCACCCAATTACTTCCGTTTTACCCTCACTAATCACTACTAGTTGTAAAAGACACAAGGGAATATATTCTTTTATCTGAGCATAGTCTTCCTGAATAAAATCAGATTCTGTAAATAAAGATGAGAGCGGGGAGTGCAAATGAGGGGGTCAAACAGTAGTCTGTGCCATGATCCATTTTTCAGAGTGTCTGGCTTGGGAAGGCCAACGTGGCTTGCCTGATAGATGATCATGTTTTTCCTTTTTTCTAATTTGTGTGGGAGAAACTGTTGATTTGGCATAGAAATCAACTGATGATAGGCATAGAAAACCCTTGACCTCCCAAGCTGGCCACATTAAAGAAGGACCCCTTTTCAGTAAGTGCTAAATAAACAATGTTTTACAAGAATGTGTCTTCTTACAAAGTTCTTATGAATTTGATAATCTTCTGTTCAGTTTTTTGTTTGTTTGTTTGTTATATCAACTGATTGCCTTCCCTTGACCAAATATTCACAGCGGTAAATGCTGAAGTTCTTAAGGTTCCGCGTGTACTTCTCTTCTGCAGTGTTGTAACATTTTTCTTGGCACGTGGGAGAAAGGGCTTTCATGAAGTGTAAAGGAACAAATGGAGACAGAGAAGGCTCTCTAATAAAGAGATGGCACGTGGGATGTTATGGGTGATGCAGAGGTAACATGATTGCAAATGAGTCTCCAGGATCTTCATGCAGAATGGTCAGTGAAGGAGAGAGTCAGGGGTGCTTTCAAGTACCTGAGAGAAGTATCTATGAGTCAAGTGAGCCAGACTGATCCTCTTTCCAAAAGTCAGAATGGGACAAATCACCTACGAAACAAAAATAAACAAAAGCTCTTTATTTTAATTTAGAAGTACTGGTTTTACTGATGCCCAGTGGCTAGAGATAATAATTAATATTAGCAGCCAAGGTCCCAGAAAAACTGAGGAAATTGAATTATTACTTTATTTGTCTCTCAAATAAAATAATTGGATATTTTTCTAAATCCTTTTGATCTGCAGCAGGATAAATGTTGTTCCATTTGTAACCATTGCTATTATCAACAATAATAGAAAGGACAGTAAATGGCACCCAGACTTCAGCTCTGTGGCAGGTGCTATGCTGAATGAAGTTTAAGTATAGCGTGTGCCCTGTGGCCGAGATCAATTTTGCAGCCATTATTCTGTTTCATTTAGTTTCAGGACTAAATGGCCAATTGTGTAGTTAGGTTCTTGCCAGTGCATTTGTCCACAGCAGCAGCATCCACTTTTGTGATGATTCATAAGTACAAAATTGAACGGGAAGAGGAAAAATAAATGAATCACAAAGCCTGTTAGAGGCCCTTGAAAGTCCAGCCCAAGTGCTAGTAAATGCTAAAGGAGAACATATTTACTGTAGAGGAGGTAGATTAAATGGATTAAATGGATAGATAATTGGGAAAGGCATGTGGGAAAATTGAATGAGTGTAATGGGTAAATAGCATAGTACAAAATGGACAAGTTTCTGGTGTCTAAATTGGGTACGGTGAGGGCCAGTGCTTATATCACCTAGATGAAGGGATTGCAGTTGGCTTGGGCCATCTGGTTTGAAGCAGCTTTAACTTTTTGTTGCTTCTTTCAGAAGGAGTGCTTTAATTAGGCACAGAAATGGGTGCAGTGCCAGATAATGGGTCTGTGAGAGTGCTTAGGGACCACAGACTCATCTGTTCATCCCAGAGGAACTGTCCATACCCTTAACACTGCGGCATGCTCTCTGTGATCAGCATCTTCGCTGGCATAACTAGGTACAACAGAATTGTGTTACTGCTTTTGTCCATAGTAATTCCTTCTTGTAGTCATTCCTTTAATAGTTAATTCATTCAACATTTATTTGTTAATTGATTTCTACAAACAAATGGTAGGAAATAAATCAGATTTTTAAAAAAGTCATTATCACTGTCTGAAAGATCAGAATATTTATATGATACTTTGGAAGATAAAATATAAGAGCATTTCTTATGTAGGCCTTCAGAGGAAATTGGGGTGATATGTGGCAGTGAGGTCATTGGTAGTAGTAGTTATTTGAGTCATTTTCCTAGGAGGTTTTAACAAGTTTTTTGAGGACTGTATCAAGGTGCAGGATGTTAAGATTAAGAATTGCAACCATCAGCTTTCCTTCTTTGGTTCATAAATACCCATTAAAATTTTTATAATTATGTGGCTGACAAAGTAATGATGATTTTTCTTGTTCTTTATGTTCAAGATAAAGAACATTGCATGTTCTTTATGGTTTAGAACTAGTGGACTTTTCTCATTTTGCAAAGGGTTGTTTATTTCTGGTCGACTGGCTTTTAGTTGAATGAATATTCTGATTAACTGAGCATTTTGATACATGGATTTAAATTTAATACAATAAGTTAGAAATAGCACTATCCCAGAAATGACTTAATCTGATTTAAATATGTAGATACCTTAGTAATTTCCTAACTAAAACACAAAAACAAAAACCACTAGAATCAATCCAGAAATTATTATGCAGGACTGCATATATGGTAACTATAGGAAGTGGAGCTGAGACTATACCACACCTAGGACATTGAATCTTACACAATTCCAATGTTTGCATGTCGAAATGACTATTTCGATAACTAAATGCCATTTAACAAGAAATAAAGGGAGGGAAGATATAGAAATAGGGGAAAAGGCATTTGCTGTTTAGAGTATCCTTTCCCTCTTGTAATATCCAATATTTTGTTTCAGAGAACACTTGGTAACATTCCTCCATTAAGGGCTTGGATGGCTCTAAAAACCTTTCCATCTTGCCTCCTTTCTCAGGACATTTCTCTGAGTTGATTCATTAAATTCCTTTGAAACCCCCTCATGTACAATAACAAGTGAGTTTAGCAAGGTTGCAGGATATGAGATCAATACACAAAAATCAATTGTATTTCTATATACAAACAGAGCAAAATTGGAAACCAAGATATAAATACATTACCATTTGCAATGGAATCAAAATATGAAACACCTAAGTATAAACCTTAAAAATATTTATAAGGTCTTTATATTTAAAACCAAAAAATGTTGAGAAAAGAATCAAAGAATACCTAAGTACATGGAAAGGTATACCATGTTCATGGACTAGAAATCTTAACATGGTCAGATGTCACTTGTCCCCAAATGTGTCTGTAGATTTAATGAAATTTCTACCAAGTCCCAGCAGGATTTTACACACAATATTAAAGGGCAACAAAATCTAGAATAAGTAAAACAATTTAGATGAAAAGTTTGAAGCTTGACAAGCTAAATAACTTGCTCTTAGTCATTCAACTAGAAGCCTAGATATCCAAAACCATGCGATCTGACTTGTGTTCATGATCTTCCCCCTTAAGCATAAATCTTGTACCTAGCAAACATTTTAACATCTGTAATAGTGCAACACAGAAATGCTTATTAAGACACCAAAAGGTGGATGTAAGAATGTCTGATAGGACATCAGACATTGTGTCAGAGTTCAAAAGTTGTCATTATTAGTCTCCTAGAACATTTGGATTTTTGTAATTGTTTCTTCATTAAACTCTACATTATGACAACCTGTCCTTAGAAAGATGTTAGTAATTTCTTTCTGCATATGACTTCCACTGCGCCTTTGAGTGGAATGTTTATTGCATTCTTTTCCCCTTTAATTTCCTCTTTAGGCAAGGTGTTATTTAGGAATGCATTTTGGGTTTTCAGATATATTTATAAATTAACTTTAAATTATTGACTTTCATCTAAATTGCATTGTCTGATATAGTCTTCATTATATTGAAGTCTTCAGGTTATTTGACACTCTGGAGACTTACTTTGTGGCCTACCTTGTGATCAACTTTTATAAATTTTCCACAGAAATTGGATAAAAATTATTATTTTTTGCATGATTGTTCTAAAGATAAATATGTATATGTCTTCTAACTTTTAATGTAAATCTTATATAGTTCAAGTTTTTTCTTTGCCTGATAGAGGATGACTAAAAAATCCTACTCTGGTAATGTGGATTGATTAATTCCTCATTATTCTATCAGTTTTTATTCTATTCATGTTGAGACTGTCTGTTGCCTGGAGCAAAAAGTTCATACTTAGTAGAACTCCTTGGTGGAGTAATTCTTTTATTATAAGAAATGATTGATCCTTATCTCTAGTAACATAGAACAGTTTCACATTAAATTCTACTATTTCCCATTATTTTTGCCACAGCAGTTATTTGCCCAATAGAACTTCCCCATGCCTTTTCCTCCAGCACGTTTGAGTTATTTTTTTTAACAGTAGAATTTAGTTGCATTTTAATCTGCCTATGGCTAATTTTCTGCACCATCTTGGCTAGAAGTCCTCTGCTGGGTTTTTGATGGGAAATCAAGAGTACTAGTTCACCATGTTACTGATCCCTGTGAACGCTGGCAACCCTGTGGTCTTGTGGCATGGTTGAACAGAAGGTTGCCCTAACCCTTAATGGCACTGGGTTAGGAGAGGGCTCTGTAGGTAAAGCCAGACTCAGAGGGCTTCCCTTGTAAAGTGTGACTGACAAAATGTAGCCCATATACTTTCTTCTCTAATAAAGATTTAAAAAAAAAACAAAACAGTGACCTAGAGGGAAGGGAAAAATGTAGCTGAATGTCACAAAAAGTAATTTTTTTAAATAATCAAGAATAATACATACTGGAAAAGAATGCAGAAATAGCTTATTTGAAGTAAGCAAATGCATCAATAGAGAGAACAAATCAATTATAATCAGGAATAACTTACCTCAGAAGACAATTTGAGGTCATTTGAGGAAGCTATGCCTTTTATATTGATTCTTTCTTCAGGAAGTGTTGAAAATGATTGTTTGTGCCTTCTCTAAAAGTTCTGATTAATGGTTTGGCATCTTGGGAATCTATCCCAATGCCTGCTTGATAGAAGCTGTCCAATGCTGGTAATCATTTCTCCTTAACATGGTTTGCCAAGATTACACTTTTAATACTTAAGAACATCTTCTAATTATACCCTTCTGGCTTGATTGATGCAAGAGTTGCAAAAGTAAATTAAGTCAGCATGATAACTCAATCCCAGTGCATGGTGAACTGAAACCATCTTAAGAAGAACACAGTGTTCTGTCTCATGTGCAAAGGCTATGTGAAATGGGGCAACTATTAACCAGCCAAAAAATATACTTATTAAATATGAGTCTCATTTTGAATATGGAAACTGATGTTGGTGGGGGTTAGGTTTACAATATTAATGTCTTGTGTACCTAATATATGAGAGTTATTTCTGGGTCAAATTAGTACACTCAGGGTAAGAGAGATGCTCTGTGTTCTAAAGATCAGTGTAAACATCTGTAAATAAAACAACATAAAAGAAAAGACACAGTTCTGCAATAATCCTCAGTTGTCCAGACTGGCTAATGTTTTTCCTCATTCTAATACCTTTTTCATCAAAAACTTCGGGGAAACATAAAGTCTACCCACACTGAAACCTTCCTAGCTCTGCTTTTGTACTCTACTGGTAAGGGAAATCTTCTCACTTTAGTTTAAACAAGTGAGACTCAAAATGGTTTAAATTATTTACATAATAAATTAAGTAAAATTAGGAAAATGTAGAATATTTTTATAAATCCAATTAAATTTCTTTGTATATTCAGATTATATTCTTTTTTGTGTTTAAAATATTTTGAAAAATTATAAGGTGAAGTAGTATTTGGGAAATTTTTAATGTGCTTACTTTGCAAAATAAATTAATAACTTAGGTAGCTCCCCTAATTATTTTTTTCTAACTTACAGTATTGTGAAATTTAAAATTCTGGAAATCATTGACTCAAGTCATTGTGTGGGAGTAAAACTAGTTTTCCAGAGAATAAACAGATTAAGAAGTATTTTTAAGACTAGAAAGAGAGTACTCTCAATATTCTTATGGAATGGATACAGGTATCTGATCAAATAAAATATACTTGACTTGAATACATTGGAAGTGTTTTCTAGCCATTCCCTGATCTCCCCACCATCAGCTGTGCTCAAAACCTAATAGAAGTGGATAAATGGGCCTGAGAGGAATTTTGGCCAAAGCATCCAAGTCTTTCCAAGGCAGTAAAAATAGAAAACCTGTAACATAGCTGTGCCCTTGGGTATTTCTTAAGCTTGCTTACTCCATGGATAGTGTCTCTGAGGTAATTCAGTTTGCCAGATGAGAGGAATATGTATGAAAAATTTGAGATACTTTTCCAAGTTGATAGACTCACCCTCTTTGGAGAAATCCCGAAGTAATAGCTATGAAGGCATTATGTAAGAACCATCTACATACAGAGACACACACACACACACATTCATACAGATCCAGTTTATTTATTTATTTATTTAATAAATGCAAATTGACTATAAATGAATGGGCACATACATAAGTGCATTATGCAGATTTATTCTCTTTGAATTCATTCTCTGTGAATGCATTTCTCCCCATGGATTGGCAAAATCTTCAGCCCACAGTTGCTGAGAAGCAACAGCTCAGCCTTGGTGCTGCTCCTGGTTTGGGACACCCTTCTCTACTCCACTGGTCTGCACCAGGATGACTTTACTGTGTAGCTGTATCTCTTCTTTGAGGATGGCAGTGAGTGGAACTTCTCTAGTCTGTGCTTTCAGCCTTGGTTACTGTGGCTGTTCCAGTTGCAATTACTTCTCACATCATTCCTCTTCCTTTTGCATCTCAGACATTTGCATAGTGGATATACTCTATGCAATATTTTGGATAGTGTGAAAAAGACATGGTAATCTTTTTGTCACAAGGTTTTATACTTGGTGGTCAGTGCTGGGCTTCTCTTGCTGTGCGTTGCTCACCAGTACTCTCTTCTTGAGCTAGCCTGGCAATTTGTTTCCCTAGGTCATCCTCTTTCTCTGGCTTCTTGGGTCCTACTTCATGAAGGTCTTAGTTCTCCTCTAAAATGTGGCATCCTCATTGGCTACATTCTTTTTAAAGGGATTTTCTTGATCACTTTTATGATTCCTTTGTCTACACAGGCCACATTGGTCAGTAGCTACATAGACAGCATTGTATATTACTTCATGGAATGAGTTCTAGACCCTAAGGTCCTTATGATCCCTCTGGAACTGATATTTACCACTCTGGAAAGGAAGGACTGTCGTACAATGCTTCTGCGAAGACTATCTTTAGGAATAATGAATTTCCCCAGTATTGTTCCTGCTATTTCTTTTTTTAAATTAAATTTATTGGAATGACATTGGTTAATAAGATCATATAGGTTTCAAGTATACATTTCTATAGTACATGATCTGTATATTACATTGCCCATCACCCAAAGTCAGATCAGCTATTTATTCTTTAACAGTATTTTTCTTCATCCGTACAGATGCTGAATAAGAGGTGAAACTTATATTTTAATTCTGCTATGCCTTTTTCTGTACTTTAATTCTTTAGTGTTACACTAAGAATGACAAGATAGCCCTGGCTGGTGTAGCTCAGTGGATTGAGCACAGGCCTGTAAACCAAAGGGTTGTGGTTCGATTCTCAGTCAGGGCACATGCTTGGGTTGCAAGCCAGTTCCCAGCAGGGGATGCATGAGAGGCAGCCATACATTGATATTTCTCTCCCTCTCTCCTTCCCTTCCCTTCTAAAGATAAATAAATAAAATCTTTAAAAAAAAAAAGAAAGACAAGATAAGCAGAAGAGATTATTTTTTGGTGGTGGGGGGGTGGGGGGCAGCAGGAGAAATGGTAGTCCTAATACCCTGTAATTGTTTCTCTACTGATGATAATAAAATGTTGGTTAAACAATTACCATTTGAAAGCATGTTAGGGAGTCATAAGCATAAATTTAAGGAACAGGCTCCATAACATTAGATTAACCTCAAAGCATGTTTATACCCTAAATTGCCTAAGCCCACAATTGCTTCATTCTTTTAATATTTACAGATCAGTTTTGCTAGGTACTGTATTAACTACTAGGGATATAAAAGTATAGTCTCTGCCCCCAAAGGAGACTCATGCGGAAGCTCCAAATCTGTGGGAAAAAGCTACTCTTTAAACTCAGGGACCAGAAATATGTAGAGACAGGCTGTTGGTATCTCATTGGTAAGAGATATTGATAAAGTTATTCAATATGGTCTCATTTGCTTTCTGCCTACCTACATCATGGCTAGTTATTTTTGACAGCTTTCATTCTTCCACAGTTAGAAATTAATGAAGACAATGAAAATTCATTAGGTTTCAATTCTTGTATTTCATTTCAAAGTTACCTAAACTTGGAATCTTTGAGCAAGATTTCTTTTTTTTATTGTTGTTCAAGTACAGTTGTCTCCATTTTCACGCCACAGCCACCCGTGCCGCCCACCCCTTCCACCCCCACCTCCCACCCACAAACCCACCCTCCTTCACTTTGTCCATGTGTCCTTTATCCGTGTTCCTTGATGGACCTTCCCCTATTTTCCCCCATTCCCTCTCTACCTGAGCAAGATTTCTTGTAGAGATATACTGACAGCCTCTACACTATGAACTTCCTCATGCTCACCTCCATTGCCTGGTGGGTACCCCATGCTGAGCTAGGAGCAGCTGCAGTGCCAGAGGAACAGGCTCAGTATCTCAGGCACCCTGTTGAAAATCCACGTGCCAGCCTGCATGGCAGGGAGAGGGTGGGTTTGAATCCACCCAGCACAGAGCATAGGGCCAGGGGACACAAGGGGGCCATACCAGGCATAGCAGCCTTCCTGAACACCTATGGCCTAGCCTGAAAATCTTTTCACCCAGTTTACTGTTATGAACTCTCATTTTGGTCACTGTGACCAACAGAATGTTCTAGACTTACATCTCTTCATTAATGCTGGGTAATGAGGCAGAGGCCAGTTATGGTAAGCGATCTTCACAGCTACAGTCCTTTGGATTTGAGCAAATAGATGCCGAAGCCTGGAGAGCCTCCTGCTAAAGCTCAAAGTCAAGTCCCTCTTTTGGAAGTTCACTAAATATGAGGGATGTAGTAGGCTACAGGCAGGGGTTGGCCTTACGGGAATTTTCCACCTTTTGTTTAAAAAGCCCTGTTTTTGTGAAAAGAGAGAGGGGCTCCTTTGTGAATGCAAATGATGTTTTTGTTTCATAAAATATTGAAAGATGATGGTAGGTATTGTTATCAGATATCTGTGCCTACACATCTGCACATACAAGTTTACTTGTGAGCTAGTCAGAGACATACGCGTCTTTTGAACTTGGACATTCAGAGCTTCCAAGTTTATAGAGACTGATGAAAATAAAAGTAATCCCTAACTGAGAGACTTTTCATAATTGATGGTTTTAGACTTCAGAGACGAAAATTAACCCTCTGATCTTTTGGGTGTTCAGGGCAGACATGAAAATCAGGCTCTGTGCTTTTATCTGTCATGTGATACATTCTTTATTTATAGCCTAGCCCAGAGCATTGGGGACCCAGTATCTTCCCATATGTGCAAAGCATGTGCTTCTTGCAGGTTAAAATCAAAGACCTTGGCTTCATTTTAAGACCAGCATGTGTTAGGCTACTTGTTTTAACGTTTCATATTTTCCATTTTGTAGTGATCATAACCTCTTTGGGCTTTGTTTTTAATGAATGGTATGAAAGCCTAAAGTATGATGACTTAGTTATCAGAACCCATGTTTCTTTTAAAAAACTCAACAAAATGTTTTGATTAAATCTGAAACATTTTTTTGAAGATGACTGGGCTAAATAGAAGGCAAAGTTCCTTAATCAACAGAAACTAGGCAAGGACGTTTTTCTTGTGGCTTCTTTGCATACTGTGATAAAGAAAGTATGTAATCCTGAACAAGCAAATTAATTTTACGAAGGACTTAGAAGCTGACTTTAAAGTGTCAGTGGAAACCATTGGAAAACTATGTTGAGTGCTTTTAGTGAAAATTCTACTTACTCCCCAGTTGTAACTAACAGATGTAGTGTTATAACTGGCAGAGAGTCAGATTGTTAAGAGGAGGACAGCTAACAGAGTGTAACATGATGAATCCAGGGCAAACATGATTCTCATGTCTTGATTCCAGATTGGGACTATCTGTTGGGATGCAAAATACATTATCCAGATCCCTTCTCTTAGATATGATTCCAAAAATTTGTCCAGAGATGAGAATACATCCCACAAACCCGTAAGTTATTCTCTGAACACTTCACTTATGAATATAAGGACCACATAAATTATTATTTTACATTTTTGGAAGAATGCGGAGTCAGATGGAATACTGAGACTCTTCTGGGTGCAATGAGAAGTATGGCCACTGTACTTATGAAGATTTAACTTGCCCAATGGACTACGTGTCTGATAACGGAGTGACTAGTGGTTCCTCTTAGCATGAACAGAAAAAGTTGCTCACTGATGATATTTCCATTTCTCACTCCTTTTATACATGTTCCTATCTAGCCAGCTGAAAGCTATTGCAGACTAATCTTCTGGAAAGACAAAAATAACTAAACTCAGGTTTTTTGCATTCATTTTTTAATTTTGCAGTCATTTGTTAAACTCTTGTTTTTTATTTTAACTTTTAATTTTATTGTTGTTCAAGTATAGTTTTCTGCTTTTTCCTCTACCTCTCCCTTCCACCCCAGCCATCCCCACCCCCTCCCCTGATGCCACCCCCTTGGTTTTTTCTATGTGTCCTTTATAGTTGTTCCTGAAAACCCTTCACCCTTCCCTCCATATTTGTTAAAGTCTTTTAAAGCAACAGTCACCCCCAAGAGTGTCTAAGACAGTGGCTTTGACCTACATCTTGTGGTAACACAGTTGTGTGGTGTGTTACCAGTAATAGGTGAAGTACCAAAATTTGTAATATATTATATTTGTCCAAATTCAAGTGAATTCAGAGTTATCACTATGATGTAACTCTTACTAACTTGTATTTCAAAATGTTTTCTGGGGGAACAGAATGACTTGAACTTGAGAACCAGCCTATCTCATTTTACACATGTGGTTGTGTTGAAGAGTGCCTCTGATGCTACTGTGTCTCTTACCTGTGCTTAGCCAGGGGAAAAATTGAGGATCTGTGTTCCACATATCGATTGCTGTATAACAACCCAATTCAAAGTGGAATGGCTTAAAACAAACACATTTATTTTGCTTGCGAATCTGCAACTTGAGCAGGGCTCATAGGGGATAGCTTCTTTTGCTCCACTTGGAAAAGCTGGATAAGCACTAAGGCTGGAGGCTGGAGGCATCTGTGGTCTTGCTTACTCTTACGTCTAGGGAAAGAATGTGAGTTGTGGCCAGAGGACTGTGGTACACTGTATTTTGCAAAAGGAGCCAAAGCTACATTTCTGGGCCTACATCCTCTTTTAGAAACTTTCCACTCAATCATTAATAAGTGGGGGTCTGTGTTCTCATCCTTTGATTCTGTGGAAGGTGGTAAGTGCTGCATGTCAGAGTGCTGTATGTACAGAGTATGGCAGAAGTCTCACCGGCCTTGGTGTTAGAGGCTGGGCTGCAAAAGGTGTATGATTTTCCACCTGTGTTTCTCAGAATGCTCACTTGTAGAAGCCCAAGCCAGAGAAGAAAGACACAGGTAGAGTTTGGCTAACAATCCCACCTAAATCCTCAACTAACAGCTAGGATCAGTCATCAGACATGTGAATAAATGAGCCTTCACTCACTCTAGTTCCCAGGTTTCCAGCCGTTCCAGCCAATGCCATGTGGAGCAGAGGCAAGCTGTGCCCCATAGAGTCTTGTTCAAATTGCAGATATAAAATTGTAAAATACATAGATAACTGCAACAGATAGATGAAACATTCTGCTTTAAAGATGAGAGAAAGGATGTGATCAATTTTTTCTGAAGATCCCAGAGATCACACTGAAACAAAAATGGCTTTGCTCATCATTATCACTGCTGATGTGTTTTCCCTGTATAATTAGACATGGACTTGAATCTCTGGTCAAATCGTACCCTTCAACCAAAATATACTCAGATTCTCTTTTCTAGAAAGTATTCTCGCTGTGAAATATGGACTCAATACAACCAAATTGATACTTTGCAGATTTCTATCATCTTTGGCAATGTGTGCCACAAAATCTTCATTTCTATCCTCTAACATGTTTCTGAGTTGCCAAAAGAGATAATCTTTTTAATCCACTCATCCACTGAGGAACACTGGGGCTGCTTCCAAATCTTGGCTATTATAAATAATGCTGCAATTGACATCTTTTGAATTAGTGTTTCAGGTTTCTTTGGATATATTTCCATAAAAAAGAAGGAAATCTTACCATTTGCGACAGCATGGATAGACCTGGAGAGCATTATGCTAAGTGAAATAAGCCACTCAGAGAAAGACAAGTCTATACGATTTCACTTATGTGTGGAATCTAATGAACAAAATAAACAAACAAATTAGCAATAGACTCATGGATAGAAAACAGACTGACAGCTGTCAGAGGGGAGGGCAGTTGTGGGGCTGGTTGAAAAAGGTAAAGGGATTAGAAAAAATCATAGGGGGGATAAATGGTGATGGAAAGAGGCTTGATTTGGGGTGGTGAAACACAATGCAATGTACAGGTGACATGTTGTAGAATTGTGCACCTGAAATGTATTGGTTAATAGACTATTGTATTAACCAATATCACCACAATAAAGTCAATGAAAAATAAAAAACAAAAGAGATACTCTTAAACTCTATTTTTAAAAGCGTATAGTAATGATAGGAGAATGTTCTTATTTTATTAATGTTGGCAGATGCTGAGAAGCCAGGGCCGTGGTGTTAGTGTAAGTCCTACCTAATGAACACACATAGGGGACACAGGGGTATTATGTGACAACATGTAATGGAAAATAAACAAGACCAAGGTTTTTCCAGTAAGAATTTGCTGTTTTCACCATGTTCTATGTTAAATGGGAACACATTAACATATGGATTTACTTTGAAAATGTCACCATGTTGTTTATGCATTATAAGAATTCTCGCGTCAGAATTTCCACCTTTCAGAGATAATAAATGATAGACAATGCCACAAAATTTCCAAAAAATTCATTATGGAAAAAATTTGTTTCTATAGATAAAGCCATCATGTCCTTGTCCTCTCTAAGTAGACCTTTGAGGGTCTGTATGAACGACTGTCTAGAGCGATCATTCTCAGACTGTGTGTTCATCGTATTCATCCAGGTGGCTTGTTACATAACTGATTACTGTGCCCCAACCCCTGAGTTTCTGATGCAAAGGAGAGTGGATCCCAAGAATTCGCATTTTCAACAGTGCTGCTACTCCAGGGACTGTGCAGTAAATATTTGAAAACAGCCAATCTAGAGAAACAAGATAAAGGCCTGTTGTGTATGTAGAGCTTTTTCTAACCACCACTTTGTGAAATATACTCTAAATTTAAAGCAGCTTTCGAGTCACCACATGACAAAATGGTTTTCATTCATTCGGGGTTAGATAAGCCATTGCTCTCAGCCACATTTCATCACATAGTGGGGTAAAGTTAGAGAAAAAACAAATTGATTCTTTTGGTTTGAATGTCATCAAGTTCTAAATGGGTTCTAAAATTGAGGATGTGTCATGAGAAAGTTATTGTAGGCATTTCTCACTAGTGCACAACCAGAAAATTTGGTTAGCTTTGCCAAATTGGTTATAAAATAGCCAGAATTCTGTCTCAAATATTTCAGTAATAAAACATACAGTAGGCAAAATTAAATGATCCCTGGGGGCTCCAAGAACAAAGGAGCTCTGGTCTGGATGCCTTGGACAACTGAGTCTGACGAAAGCATCATTATCCTCGGGCAAAGTATGAAAGGGTCCCTTCTGCTTAACTCCTGAGATAAAAACAAATCTGAGAATTTTCTTTTAAGTACTCTAAATATTTCCAACTAACTGGACCTAATTGAATTATTTATGGAAATGGCCTAGTCATCGAGGCTCTAGGCTGCCACGGGAATCATTGGGCCCTCCAGTTCATGGATTTTCCATGGACTTTCCTTCATTATTGTCCTTAGGTTAGTTGTTTTTTTCTAAGTTAACTATTGCAGGTTGGAACAATTAGTTACTATTTTCCATGGTGGACTCTCTTGCTTTGCCTAAATGAAATATGTGTTTATCAATATACACTTTCTTCTAGCCTTTGCTAAATTTCTCCTTTATTTTAGAAATTGTTCCTTTTTATTTAAAAAGAAATTTATATTTATTATAGGAAAAACCTTAAAAATATTAAAGAAAGTAAATATCCCAAAGAACATCATTGCAATAAATATTGCAGTAAATATGGTGGTAAATTTCTTCAGTCATTTTTATTATATATGCTTATTTAAATATATTTATAATTTCAAAAACATGAATTAAGGGTCATATAGAATTTTAAATAAATCAAATGGTTTTTAAAAATTAAACATGCAAATTAAAAGATGAAGAAAATTTTAGCTTATCAATAACGCCCCATCCTAAGATGTTATCTTTATTAACATTTATGTTTAATTTTTAACATATTTACATGCATATTTCATTGAAAATGGAATTTTTTGCATAAATTCCATTGCTACATTTTCATTCATTAAAAGCACTCAATAAATTCAGTAGATATTTGTGCATATGTCTTTTTTTCTTGGATAAATTCTTATAAAAAAATTCCTATATTAAAATGAGCGCCTCTTTTCAAAGCTTTTACAAATGAATATCCAGAATACCCTTGTACCAATTTATTCTCTCACCAACAACATGAAGACACTTTATTGCCTCACTTTTAAATATACTATTATCTTTAAAAAATCTTCAGCATTTCGATGAGCTAAAAATGTTGCCTTGTTATGTATTGTAACGCATTCCTGTTTTTAAGAACATATTTTCAAAAGTTGTTGATCAACTGTATATTTCTTATTTTCTGAATTTTCAGGACTTAGATAATAGCTATTTCTCTTACTATGTCCATTTATATATATATTTGTGGGCAAATCATTATATCTTAGGGATATTTTCAATATTTGAAAACCAGTGGATGATTTGCCTTTTCGATTGTCTGGAATATTTTTTCTTTATAGAAGTTTAAATTTTTACGACAGCTAATACAATTTAAAAAAAAATTGTTCTCTGAAGAAGGCCAGAGGATTTTTGTTATTTTCTTCACTTGTGAATAACCCCCATCTATTTTTTATTTTTGATAGTCTTAACAAAACCATTCTCTTCCTTTTATTCATGCATTTTTGTAATCATCACCTACATAAGACATACACACATCACCAGCCTCTCCCAGAACACTCCCTGTGCTTCCAGGCAGGCATCTCCTCAACCCCAAAGGTAACTAGATTTTGATTTTCAATAAAAATAAATTAGTTTTCTTAATTAATAAGTTTTTATTAGGTATAGTTGATATAAAATATTATATTAGTTTCAGAGGTACAACAGAATGATTTGATCTTTGTATATATTGCAAAATGACCACCATACTAACTCACCATACATTGTGATGAAATTTATTTTTCTTGTGATGAGAACTTTTAAGATCTACTTACTCTCTAAGCAACTTTTAAAATATGTAATACAGTATTATTAACTACAGTCACCATGCTGTACATTACATCCTCATGATTACTTATTTTATATTTGGAAATTTTACTGATGATTTTTTGCATGTTATCTAACGTTGCATTCTTGGAATCAAAACTTCTTGTTCATTAGGTGTTATCCTTTTTAGATATGGGTAGATTCAATTAGCTAAATATTTTTAGAAATTTTGCAACTATGTTTATTTGGGGTATTGGTTTGTAGTTTCTTTTTTCTGTGATGTTTATCTTGTTTTGATTTCAAGGCAATGCTGATTTCATAAAATAAATTTGCAATTATTTCCTCCTCTTCAGTCTTCTGGAAAGGTTTGTGAAGAATTAACATTATTTATATTCCTTAACTGTTTGGGAGAATTCACCAGTGACACCACATGAGCCCAGAATTTTCTTTGTGGAAAGGTTCCTAACTAAAAATTCAATTTTGTTTTAGTTTGATGTTCTTTATTATTTTGTGTGTGACTTGGTAGTTAGTATTTTTCAGGGAATTTTATCATTCCCTGAAAATTCCCATAGTTATCAGATTTATTGGTATAAAATTTTTCATAATAGTCCGTTATCATTTTAATATCTCTAGAATGTGTAATGATGTTACTTTTCTCATTCCTGATATTGGCAGTTTGTATCTTTTCTCTTATTTTTTTCTAGGTTAGTTGTCTACAGGTATGGCAATTAAATTGAATTTTCTTTTTTAAAGAATAAATTTTTGGTCCTGACCAGTGTGGCTCAGTTGGTTGGAGTGTCATTTTGTACCTGAAGGGTTGTGGGTTCAAGTCCCTGTCAGGGCTCAAAGGTTGCAGGTTTGACCCTCAGTCCAGGTGCATATGATCCCCAGTCAGCACAAATGGGAGGCAAACTGATGCTTCTCTCTCACATTGATGTTTCTCTCTCCCCGCCGCCAAAAGCAATAAATAAATGTCCTTGGGTAAGGATTAAAAAAAAAAAGAATCAGCTTTTGGGTTCATTAATATTCTCTAATGTGTTTCTCTTTTATTTCAATGATATCTACTGTGGTCTACATTATTTGCTTTCCTCTGCTTACTTTTTTAGTTCAGAATATTTTCTAGTTTTCCTTTTGATTTCTTGTTCAACCCATGGATTATTTAGAAATATGGTATCTAGTTTATATATATTTGAGTATTTTGGATAGCTTTCTGTTACTGATTTCTAATTTAACTCCTTCATGATCAGAGAACACATTATGTGCACCTCGGATCCTTTTAAATTAATTCAAAGTTTGTCCTGTGGCATAAAATATGATAATGTGCATATCATTAAATATCTTCAGCATATTTAAAAAGACTATGTATTTGCTGATGTTGGATGAAATGTTCCATAAGAACTTATTTGGTCGATTGTGTTATTTAAGACTTCTATACCCTTACTGACTTTCTGTCTACTTCTCTTATTATACACTGAGGAGAAGGGATATTGAAATATCTAACTTCAATTGTTAGATATTTACCCCTACTTACCCCTGTTATTCTAACAGCTTTTGTGTATTTTGAAACTGTGTTAACAAGAAAGGAAGACCACCAGAAAAGATGTATTTGTGGGTAAACATAAAAGTTGGTTTTTAAAAAGTTCAAACAACAAAATAATAATACATTGTGAGGTTTATAAATATCTTTAGAAGTAAATATATGACAATAAGAGCAAAAGGTAGAGGGATTGGTAAAAACAACATTTGGGATATCATAAAATGCTTAAGGTAACCTGTAATAAGTTGTAGGTGCATATTTTAACCTCCATTAAAAGTAATACAAAAAGATCTCACTAAATATCCAAGTGAAGAAAGACAATAAATAATAAAAATATTTTCTTAATTCAAAAGAAGGAAAAGAAGAATAAAAGATCAAAGAACAGTTAGGCAATTAGAAAACAAATAGCAAAGTGACAAAGTGAAGTCGAACTTTATCAATAAACAGATGTAATATAAATGGTCTAAATATTCCAATGGAAAGACATTATCAGAAAGGATTAAAACACACTTGTGCTCACACGTGTATGGCCCAAATATATGCTACTAACAAGAGACACCCTTCAAATACAAAGACGTAAGTAGTTTGAAAACAAGAGAATGGGAAATGATAGGTCATGCAAACACTTCCTCTTGAGGGATCCTGTGACTGCACTACTTTCTTTACAAAGATGAGATTTTCTAATAGAGCTTCAGGAAGGGGAAGGCAAAACAGAAGCTAAAGGAGAAAAAGCAAAGAAAGAGATGAGAGAAACAGCTAGAAAATAGTAGAAAGAATGAGAGAGGTGAGATTGAAAAATGGAAAACAAGGGAAGAGAAAGAGAGAGGGTTTGGAAATTTAAAAGAGAACATGCAGGGGAAAGAAGAGGAGACACAGTAGCGGGTAGAAAAGAATAGTGAAGGACATAATAAGATGGAGAAGTTACTGCTATAAATTTCTTAAGTAATTCTCTTTGGGCCTCAAGTTTCTGGGACACCCAGCTCTGAACTGCTGACAGTCCCTTCTAGTATGAACCACTGCCTGAACTGTACCTTTTCATTTTTCATTACATTTTTAAATGCCCAACCTTTTTTTTTTTCGAGTTTCATAAAAAGGGCTTCTTCTGGGTCAGGAGATACAGCAAAATGCTTTAACTGTACAAGTGCCACTAATTACCTCCATTACCTACACTGTCCTTAGTCACGTGCTGGGAATGCTCCATACTCCATTCCAGAACACAAGGCCAACACGCAGTCTGCTGAGGGAGAGATTTCATAGGTGGCATCTCCGCTAGAGGGACTTTGAAACCAACTTCACGGGGTTTTATATGTGAAATGACTTTGATGGAATCACTGGTTGTGCAAAGCGCAAAGACCTGTGACAAGATTGGAAGCTCTAATCCAAGAACAAGGTAGTCTCCATACACAACTGTAGGTGAGCTGTTTAAAATATACAACCAGCATATCTGTGGAAGGAGAGAGATTGTTTCAGACTGTTGTTCCAGAATTGGCCTCAAAATAGTGAAGCAATGTGTAGGACTTCAAATTTATCCTTAAATTGAATTAGCTGCATAAATTTTGCCTATAGAATGTTCGGTAATAGTGGACTCAGAAGCGATCGGCAATTTTTATGATGACTGAACCAAGCTTCAGCTCACTATTTTCCCCCCAAAATATGTAAATATCATCCCAAAGTGTCAGAGTTGAGAAAAACAAATTCAAGGTTCACATTCCTGTATTTCCCCACCTCAACCCCACACGGCCAACTCTGATAACTAAGCATGGCACTTTTTTCCTAGTTCCTTTGACTTCTCCATATACCACCCGGGCCACACCATCAATCTCTTTGGCTTGGTATGAGACTTTTAGCTTGGGTGTGTTGTGTGTGTGCACGCATGTGCCACAGTCTCCTTCAGCAGTTTGGCAATGCCTGCAGATTCTTTCTCAGAATAATATTAATTTATGTTATTTTTTTGAAAAATATTTTCAGTGAACAAAGTAGAATGCATAGGAGTATTTTGACATGTAGTTACCAAAATATTTTAAAAAATCTGTAATAGAGTAATAAATTTGCTACTTACAAATACACTAAAAATAATATCTACCAGTGAATTTTTATAAAAATTACTGTATTTCAACAGTGATGAGTATAAATAATTTATTATATATAGCTATACTGTGATATAAAAATATGTGTAATTTATATTATTAACAAAGTCACAGATACCATTACTGATTTTTTTCCCACCTAAGTAAATACCAGGCTAAGAATCCCAGGACAGCAATGTGATGAGGGGTCATGATTGTTTGGAACCTGCTGATTTTCAGCAAAAATGTACTAAATAGAAACAAAGAGAATTTAGTGATTATTTTCTTGATGGTAAAAGACTTTTCCATAAGAAAAAATTCGTAAAAAATTTGAAGCTCAATAGTGAAGACAAGTATTAAATATTAATGTCTAGAATTAACAGATGTCTTTTAGGCCTCTGTTGCCTTTAATCATCCTTTACCTTGTTTCTTATACTTTTATAAAAAGAGGCAGGCCTTTCCTTCCCAAAGTTGCAGTCTTCTTAGTAGGAGGCAAAATCTTATTATGGAACATACCTTGGGATTTGTGGGCATCTAGGACATGACAACAAAAATAGTTCTACATTAAAAAAAAATCTTTCCCTTCCTGAAAAACCTTGAAAATGGTTTCTGTATTAGGATTTCTGTATAGACTGAGAAGGAGTTAGATGCAACAAGCCCTGTTGCAGCACATTCTGACTGTGAAACTGGCCTTTACATGCATCATTCAGATGTAAAAATTAACAAGTTGGAATAGAGGGGGCTGGGAAGCAAACTGGGAATATCTGACTATTAAGAAAGTTGTGCATTGGAGACCATTATGCTATGTGAAATAAACCAGGTGGAAAAAGACAAATGCAATATGATCTCACCTATAAGTGGAACCTAATCAACAAAACAAACAAATGAGCAAAACAGGACCAGAGACATGGAAATAAAGAACAAACTGACTGTGACCAGAAGGGAGGGGGAGGGGTATAATGGGGAAAAGAAGGGGAAGGGTCAAGGAACATGTATAAAGGATCCATAGACAAAGACGGCAAGGCAGAGAGGATTGAATGTGGGGGGCAGAGGGTGGGTAGGCCACGGAAAGTAATGGGGGGATAATGGGGACAACTGTAATTGAACAACAATTTTAAAAAAAAGACAAGAAAAGTCGTGCCAAGCAGGTAAATATCCCTTTAAGAAAAAAAATGTAGAAGGAAGAAATCTAGAAGAGGAATAATTCAGTAATCAAACAAGTCTTGTCAAGTTTAAAAAGTACAATTTAGAAAATTAATGGTTAGAAATTCAGTGGGGCATGTTCATCAGCAAAATGCTGTAACATTTGAAACAGTATCTGCTGCTGGGGCTGGCGGGGGCCTATCATTACTGGTCTAAAAGGGCGTATTTTCTTAGCTATATTAATGCTCTGAAAACAGAAATAATTTATTTTCCACTTTTGCTTTTATTTTCCCCATTGAAACTGAAAAGATAGTAAATGAAAAATGAGTAGATTAAGTTAATTTTATCTGGGAGAAAAGTTATGAGATATTATGCAGTTATAGTCACAAAAAATAGTGTATGTGACACGAAGAAATTTATATGATTTTTGGTATACCTCATAGTCTTCCAAGAGAAAGCTGGCTCCTGGAATACAAACCATGCACTGTTACTAAACCCTTTGGGAAATTCTGCTGGAAGTATTTGCTGGGGTGACTGCAGTGACACTTATGGATTTGATTCATATACTATACAGGGTAGCCTTGCCAAGTAAGCCACAGGGTACCACCCCATGGAAGTTTTCCCGAGCCTGTTCAGTCTCTGCCAGCTCAGTCGATCCCATGGAGGCCCCTTTGTAGATGGCAGCAGCTCCCTCAGCTCGCAGAGCCCAGGCTTACCACAGGCATACAGGATTTTAGAAACAGTGCAGTGCGATTCTCTGCAGAGAGCACCAGCCAGTGACACTGAGCATACAGGCATGGAGAGCCGTCTCTGGGCAGCAAGCCTGGAAAGGCGGGGGAGGAAAGGCCATTACCAGGACTAGTGTCCTGCACCATAGTTGTAGCTGTCTCTGCCTGGAGATGTCCAAACCATCCAACTCTCACTCAAGCAAGTGCCAACACACTATCTAGTCCTACACACTCACTGTTGGTCTCCTGGGGGCATACTTAATTGTCTTATTTTCCACAGAGAATCTGAAACTTTCCCTATAATAGAAAAAAGGAGGAACAAGGTTTTTGTCAGTTGTAGTTTAACCTCTATCTCCTGTGACATCCGTCACACAGACCTGGAAGTACCACCCCACAAGCTCTTCTCAGTTGGCTTTGTTTTTGTCCCCCTGTTTAAGGTTGCATGCCAGCTCCGACTTCACTGCATCTGGGTTAGACACTCTGGCCTTGAACCTAACTAGCTGATGAGGAAACCTAGGAGTGGAATTCAGTGTCACAGTCCACAGCTTCTGCATGTGATTTGTGAATTGAAAGGAGATGTCAAGCATATGTGTGTGAAGTCTGAGTCATCCTTTCGCATTGTGCTGGCTGGGCCCCATCTTGCTGAGCACCACTTAGAGCTTTTGTTGGTGAACTGCATTGCCTTCCACTGGGTCACATGTTGTGCTTTAGGGTCACTTTTCCAAGCAACATGGCCTCTCTTCACTGAGGCAAGAGAACCTCTTACATTTCCTTACTTGCCCACTGCAGAGACACACCCTTCTGCAGGGCCAGTGGCCTTAGAGAGCGGAGAGCCTCGCTGCTCTGAGGGCTGTGCCGGCACTGTGGAGACCATGGAGAGATGAACAGGATCTGGGCAGCATTGTTCCTGGAGTTGGCACAGGTCCTGCATGTAATGTGACAGTCCCAGCAGGCCCACCCTGGGGACGAGGCTGCCAGCATGCTGCACTCAGAAATCAACTTCTGACCTCCCGGATTTTCTCCCCCCTGCCCCAAAACGATTTTGTTTAAAATGCTAGTTGCTCTGTCATAAATTATTCTTTAGTTTGGCTCCTGTGTGAGTTACTGTGGTTTGAAAAAAAAGAAAAAAAATCATCAGAACATATTGGTTTAGCCAAAACCCAATGCCTAACCAGGGACAA
>PVKM010019371.1:0-24262 GCA_004027735.1 Carollia perspicillata
CAGCTAGGGTTGGAGTGGTGGAAAAAAGTGCTGGATTTTTGCCCTTTTAAAGGGCTGGCATACTCTTAGAACATACACAATGAACATAGAACACCCACTCCAGGATTCACCACTAGGGTAGCACCTGGAAGGGTGCCAGTTGCACATGGGAAGGGGATAAAGTGACTGAAAAGGGGGCCAGTGCTGGGAAAACCTCCAGAAGGCAAATGATAGCATTGTCCTCTCTCAGAGCCCACCCTACACAGCCATAAAGCAGTGAAGCTGGTTTTCCCACCCTGACAATTACCTAAGGCTCCACCCCACACAATTTGCAGTCACCCTTTCTATATAGGCCAAGCTACTAAGACATGAAGTAAAAGCAGCTCTGCCTAATTCAGAGAAACAAACACAGGGTGATGGCCACATTGAGGAGACAAAAAATAGCCCAAATGAAAGAACAAAACCAAACCCCAGAAAAAGAACTAAACAAAATGGAAATAGCCAACCTATCAGATGCAGAGTTCAAAACACTGGTTATCAGGATGCTCAGAGAATTCCTTGAGTATGGCAGATAAATAAAGGAAGAAATGAAGGTCACATTAAGTGAAATAAAGAATAATCCACAGGAAACCAACAGAGAAGAGAAGGAAAACAGGATTCAAAACAACGATATGGAACATGATGAAGAGATAAACATTCAGCCAGAACAAAAAGGAGAAAACAAGAATTTAGAAAAAATGAGGATAACCTGAGGAACCTCTGAGACATCTCCAAATATGCCAATTTCCAGATCATATGAATGCCAAAAGGAGAAGAGGAAGAACAAGAAATTGAAAACTTATTTGAAAAAATAATGAAATAAATTTTTCCTAATTTGGTGAAGGAAATAGACATGCAAGTCCAGGAAACACAGAGAGTCCCAAACAAGTTGAACCCAAAGTGAACCACTCCAAGACACATCATAATTAAAATGCCAGAGGTTAAAGAAGAAGAGAGAATCTTAAATGCAGCAAGAGAAAATGAGAGTTACCTGCAAAGGAGTTCCCATAAGATTATCGGCAGGTTTCTCAAAAGAAACTTTGCAGACAAGAAGGGACGGGCAAGAAGTATTCAAAGTCATGAAAAGCAGGGACCTACAACCTAGAATACTCCATCCAGCAAAGCCATCATTTAGAATGGAAGGGTAGATAAAGTGCTTCCCAGGCAAAGTAAAGCTAAAGGAGTTCATCACAACCAGGGCATCATTACAGGAAATCTTAAAGGGACTTATTTAAGAAAAAGAAGACTGAAACCAGGAACATTAAAAAGGCAACAAATTCACAACTATCAACAACTGAATCCAAACACACACACAAATGAACAAACAAATCAGAACTAAGCAAACAACCAGAATAGGAACAGAATCAGAGATATGGAGATCATTTGGAGGGGTATCAGCTAGGAAGGGAAAGGGGGGAAATGGGGAAATGGTGCAGAGAATAAGAAGCATAATTGGTAGGAGCAAACTAGAAAAGGGAAGTTAAGCACAGCATAAGCAATGGAGAAACCAAAGAACTTGCACACATTACCTGTGGACATGAATTAAGGTAGGGGGATTGCTGGAGGGAGGAGGCTACCAGGAAGAGGGGGGGGAAGGGGAAAAAATTGGGACAAGTATAATAGCATAATCAATACAATATACTTTAAAAAAGAGTATATTGTACTTTTAATATACTTTTAATACATACTTTTGATATACTTTTACTTTTAATATACTTTTAATACATAAATTAATTGCAGAGCTAAATCCCTAACAAGTTATAAAAGATGGGATGTGGAAGCTAACAATTTTTTTTAATGCCAAGATTTCTTATGTTTCTTTTATATTATAAAGAATATATAATTACACAGAAGTAGGTTTTTTGTACATGCTGGTAGAAATATGAGATATTCTTATTTTTTTCAGCTGATTTCTAAGGAGTGGTTGATGCCAGGAGTTTGTTGGAGGATTGTGCAGTCTTGCTGCTACTGTGGTAACTGAGGTGAACACAAAAGTGAAGCATGATAGAATTGGTACTGTTAATCTTTTGAAAGTAGAAAGCCTACATTTCAAGCTAGAATGTAAATATTTAGCTTAAAGTTATTGGAAATGTGGGCAGAATTTCTCTTTACCTAAAGAATGTATGGTAGGCATGAATTGAAAAGTTTTATTTAAATGTAGGTGTAGCCAAATGACTAAATTCTGATTGCAGTGATTTCTGATACTAACTCCCCAGATTCAGGCCACACTTCACAGGTGAAGCGCTTCGTCCTGCACAAGAGTGTCTTCACCGTACTTCAGGCGCCAGAGACAGTCTTAGGGATCCTCACACCTGAAGAGCTGACCATCATTTTGAGTGTTCTCACTACCCACTGAGGTTCAATAATATGCTAGAATTATGCTAGAATGACTCACAGAAGTTAGAATTTAGAAATTCTTTCCAGGAATCAGGGAAAAAGCCCAGCTGAATTCTTGATTTTAAAGGTTTATTGTTTATCTCTCAGGAACCATGGACAAAGACCAAATCATGTACTGTGCAGAGATGCAAGTAAACCTGTTGTATAGGTCCTCTTCGAAATCAACTTAGAAGCAGTTGATTCTACTAGGAAGCAAACCCATTTGCCCTTCTGCCCTCTGTGGTTCTTCCAGCTTCCAGCTTGAATGTTGTGTTTAGAGCACTAACAGCCATCTTGGATCGTGATTTGACTTTGCAGATGAAAGGACATGCTAGGAAGGAGCAAGGTAAGTTATGTATGACCGACCCATGAGCTCAGTGTAGCCCACCACCTGCTTTTGTCTTTATCATTGCACTGGAATGCAGTCATACCCATCCCAGAAGCTAAGCTATCAAAAGTCATTTGGCTACAATAGCAGAGTTATTTAATTATTTATTTTTTGATAGAGAGTTGATTAGTTATGTTACAGACTGTGAAGACTGCAAAGCCTGAAGTATTTCCCATCTAGCCCTTAGGGAAAACTTTCCTGCTCTTGATTTAGAATGATGACAAACAGAATGAGTCTGTGTCTCTGCTAATTGTGGTGCTTCTGTGACAGCCCTGGACTACTTACCTCTGTGGAGTTTTCAGATAAATAAGAATACACTTCCAACATGTTCAAGACACTATTTTAAAAATTCTATTCCTTGATTTACTGTTAAATGCAATAAATATGTAAAAACTTCTTTATATTAAAATCTAATACTTTAAGTGTTACCATGTCAACATTTTGCCATATGTCATTTATTTTACTTTGAGGGAAATTTTAGAAAAAATTTGGTAATTTATTTCAAAGTCTCATTTTGTTAGCACTCATTAGAAAAGTGCTAATTAGAAGGAAAAAAGTTAAAGTGAGAATTTTAAGACAACTATTAATATCTTCCTTCTTCCTCTAACATCATTTTCTTGATTTTCAATGAGCCAATATTTGTCGTGATCCAAAAGTATTCTGAGAATGTAGTCATTACTGTAAATATGCCACAGTAAGATATAAATTCTGCTAATTAGCATATGTCAAGATTTTTTTATCTCTCCGCTCAGAAGTAAGTTATCAGTGTATTCTTCCATGATTAATGTCAGAGATAATATTTCTCAAAAATATTATGCTTGTATGTAACAAAATATTCAGAATTTCAACCGAGTTCTCTAACATTTTATCTAAAATTCTGTTAATATTGGGGAGATCTTCATTGATATTGAACAAATGCTACATTAAGTTTTAGTATTATTAAATCTTACAGTAGATCAAATAACATCCCAATCTACATCAGGCAAATGCCATGGTTACAAGAATTTATAGTAGTATCTCAGCATAGTCCCATAATTACACATTTATTTAACCAATTAAGCATGAAAGTGGCATTATTGTCAGAGATATGATATATGACCTGAACATAATTTTGTTAATGAGGAACAAGGAATGCCTGCTAAATAGGGCAGGTATTCTGTTAACAGAAAATTGCTAATTGCCCCTGACATATGTCAGATTGAATGGTTTTCCATAAAAAAATGTTCAGTGGAAAAATCTTGTTGAAAATAGGCCTCCTCTTTTTATTTTTAATGTGTTTGTAAACATTTTGCTCTAGGAAATTGAAAAAAAGTTTACTAAAACCTACAGTTGCAGGCATTTTGCAAATCCTCCTGTGCACTCAGTGGATGATAAATAACCACTGCCATTTCTGGTTTTTGTTTGTTACGAACTTCTAGAGAAAAATCTTTACTCCCAATTTCTAATTATGCAGACTCCCAAATGGATTCACCCACAAAATCCCCTGGCTTAAGCTGAAGCCAAATCTTAACTTATAAAATCGCTTTAACTCCCTGAACTATTTCTCCTTTCTTATAAATGAGAAAGACAATAAGCATTTTACCTCCAGGTGGGAAATACGTTGAAGGCAACGGATTTTTTAATGTCTGTTTGTACAACTTCAATGAAGTTTCTTATTGGTGATTGACAAAGAATTAATGGAAACACAAGTAGTCCAGGTCATGTGTTTTTAAAGGGGATTTCTGGTAGGAGATATAAAATCCAGATAAAAATGGAAATTGTGAAATATAAGGTATTCATCTTCATTGATAAAAAATGAGAACTTCCTGATTACTTAACTTCTAATCACTGAGATAATTCAGTATAATCTCTAGAGCCTTAAATATGTGTCTCTAGTAAACCTGTATTAAATCATGTGGAAATGGTTTATACAAAAAAACTAATGAGGAACTGTTATCTTTAAATATTCTTGGATGCATAATTTGTTAGTTTGGCTGTTTTTAAAATGTTACTTTAAGGAAGTGGTGTCACAGAGTTGAGATTGTAGTTTTTTATCCTTATTAGATTTATTATATTGGTCAATTTAAATAGCCCGTTGAAACTTGTTTCGTCATAATGCATTTATATATATATATATTTGATATCATATATTATTTATGTAAAGAATGGAATACATTCTATATGTGTCATAAGAAATCAAGAGAAGACTGCGACTCAGAATTTGGAAGGGCAATAATGAAAGAACTAACAAATATCCTCAGGAGTAAAGATGTGTCATCAGAGACCGAGGTGGAGGCCCTGTACATCCTTCTCGTATTCCCAATTACTTTCTATAGATGCCAAAGTTGGAAAGCGAAGAAGGCTTAGAGGGGAAAATGATTAATTTGAAATGTGATATTGCAGGAGAGCTCTATGGAGGTACCTGCGGACAGAAGGATGAGCAAGTGGGTTCTAGAGCAAATGACCCTGAGCCATCCTGGAGGCAAAAAGGACAAAGCAGAAGCTGTCCTACTTTGAGAACATCATGAGAGAGTGGGGTTCTTTAGGGGAAAAAAGATATAATGCTATGAAAAATAGAAAGTAGCAGAAAAAGAGGAAGACTCATTTTCAGATGGAAAGTCTCCATAAAAGAAGCCAAAGTCACCAGCCTTCGGGAGCCGAGCAGGGCCAGTAAGGATGGAAGGTGACATTGTGGACATCACTCACTTATGGGGTCTCCACGCAAACGCTGAGCAGCACTTTTGTGTAATAAAGTTAGGCACCCAATTACAGTTCTCTCTTCACCTGTACTTTATACCCTTTCTTCACCACCACTCAAAGAACTGGGCTTTCTCTTAAAAATATAGTACAAAACAATTTAAAGGAAATAGGCAGTGGGCTGCATGAGAATTAACATAATTCTAGTCAGCAAAATAATTTTCTTTCATGTTCCTTTAAAATAAGAGGAGGTAAATTTGAGCAAAGAAATTTTAAAATTATTTTCGTTGCTAGTTTTCTTATATTATATGAGTTGTAAATATCAAAGGCAATACTTTCTTATATAACACATAATGAAATTTCATATTGGTGTGTGTAGTTATTCTTGTATACTGAAACTTCAAATCATTTATAATTAAGTTATATATTATGAAAACTGTAGTGTGCTTATCTGGCAGGTAATAAAAACATCAAATTCTGATTTCTTAAAAATTCTTCTTGACATTTCTTTTCTTATATTAAGAAAGTTTTGTTCTGAACTTTTTCCACTTGTTATTTCCCAACCACATTTTTTTGAAAATCTGACCCATGGCATGATTTCTAAACAAGCTCAGTTAGTTCTAGCTAGCCTGTAAACAGGTTCACAGGTCCCAAGTTTCATTTGGCTTTTATAAAGAGTGTATATTATGTGCATTTTTAACTATACTTTCAGACTGCTCCCACACAGACTCTTTATATTTATTTCCTACCACTTTTCAGATGGATTTCTGCTTTAGGGACGTGGACACTCAGCATAGAGTTAGTGGATTCGGATCAGTTTGCTTTTGTTCTGATGCTCGAGTTTCACTTTTGTCTAGAATAACTTCCATAGTGTTTGAAATCTCATTAACTTTTCAGTACCTTTTGTCTTGTTCTTATTTAGACCACTCCTGGTTGCTCACCTGGGTACTTTATTCCCCAATACCTTATAAAAATTGAAATCTACCTCCTTGAAATTCAATAATAAAGTATTTAAGTTCATATCTATTTCTGTATTTGTTTCAAGAATATTAGGTTTATTTCCAAAATAGTTTGTGGTCTCTGAGACGGGAGGAAGGGCCTGTTATCCTCTTCTGTCTCCACAGCTGCAGTTAAAAAGAAGTGTGGCCAACCTTTTTGAATTACATTGGTAATTAACTTCCAGGGCTACCTGTGTGACTGTGTGCTAAGTACTCAGCATGGTGCCTGCCTGATATCATATGAGTGCTCAAAGATTGATGGCTACTGTTAGAGTCATTATTTCCTTTTTCAAGCACTTTTTTAAAAAATCTGCAGTTCCCAGTATCCCTTTTTGAATTGTACTCATTTTGTAGAAAATGGATTCGTAAATCTTTTTTCCCTCCTAGAGTAGTGTTCTTCTCACCTCCCTCTACCCTCCTTTATTTAGTCCCTCCCTCCCTCACTTTTAAGAAATCACTAATGGAAAGAGAGATTGGTATGATTATACAATGGGCAGGATAGAGGGTAAATGGAGAATTCATTATTTTTAATTTTCTGGGTGGGAGAAATGTAGAGATTTGTGAAAAAAGAATATGAATACATATAAATTTAGATGAAGAAATATGTCAAATTGGGGAACATGATATCAAGTAAGTTCACTGTTTCAATGAAGCAAAGGTACGGTAGCCATGATAGAAAGAGGCAGGAAAGGCTCTGGAGAAATCTCAAGAATTTTGAAAATTTTGCATTGTCTTTGAGCAGAACAAAGGTATCTGATTTTAGGCAAAACTATAACTAACTAGCAGTGATGGAGTCTTCATTGAAGTCTCAAACTTAAGTGCATTACATTGAGATAAATTTGTCTAAAAACAGATATGATCTCTGATCTGTAATAACTCAACACTGATTTGTGAAACAAGGTCATGAAAGTGTTAGAGATAGCAAACTGATGAACACTAAGTTATAGCAACAGAAAATATGCTACCGACGTTAAAAGACTGCAATTTCACTTCCTTACAAAATTAGGCAGATTTCTGAGGCAATAGCTTTATCTATCAGATATCTTGGGTAATCAATCACAAAGCCTAAGAATTAGAACAACTGAAACTAGTCAACTTCCTGTAAATTATTTGTAGTTTTCAAAAGCTTTTATGTGTTTGGTGTCATAAAAATATTCAGGGGTATGAAAAAACGCATGGCAATTCCATACATATGAAGAGTTCAAACTCTGCAAGAAGAAAGAGGACATATGCAAGAAGCATGACAGAAAATGAAAAGTGATGTGTCCCAAAAGATAGGTAGACATTCAAACATAGGAAAAGAACTCGTTCCCGAATGTCCCACTGCTCTCCTTCCAAGATTTAGTGTATGCTGCTGAAAGACTAGTTATCTTGATTGTTTTCATTGCCTGTTTCAAATTGTTTCTTCATTCAGCCATCCTTCGTCAACATCAAGGAGCAGTGGGGAATGGTGGTTAGCATTTACTCTGCAGACCCCTTTAATATCTGTAAGTTTCTGACAGAATTCTAAACAAGTGTGAACCTCAGTTTCCTTTTATCATTGTTGAATTTTATCAAAGCCCGGTGATCCTGGAAAAAACAATAATTAAGAAATCCTCACCAATTTTTTTGTTGCAAAACACAACTAATTAAAAACACCACCTTCCCCATATAACTTAGCAAAGTCTTAAGGATGCCCCCCCCCCTTTTTTTTACCTATATCTATTCCAGACAGTTTTTCTGAATTGATGGCCTTTTGCTTCATAAAGGATTAGCTGAACTGTTTTGTCTGCACTATTCAATTAGAACAAAATGCTTATAAATCATTTTTTGTTAAGACCTCCCCTACACCAAGCCCTGACTTGCCCACCCTCAGGCTACGACAACATCCAGCCTCTCCGTAACAGCCCCTTTCTAGAACAGGCTGTCAATGTAAAAAATGTTCAGGCTTGGAGAGAATTTTTATGAGTTTATTTGAGCCAAACTGATGACAACTGCCAGGAAGCAAGACCTCAACAAGTTCAGGGAACAGTCCAGAAAATGGTAGTACTTACTGCACTTTATTTATACATTACAATCAGAAGAAGAGGCATAAGTGGGTTACATGAAATCTGTTGACGGCAGATGGAGGAGGCCGGGAAAAGGCAAAGTAAGGAATGGGGGAAACCTTTAGATTTGGATAAAAAGTAAAATGATAAACATTTGTTTTCCACAGGTGGGTACAAGATCGTTAACAGTCAACAATTAACATGATAACAGTAACAATGAGGGGATTGTGCTCTGCTCAGGTGGGATTTTTGTGCTCAGAGGGGTCCAGAAGAAGGAAAGTTACCTTGACATTCCAAAAGTATGCATGCTATCATAGATGCAAAAAAGACAATGGACAGGCTCAACTAAGGCAAAGATTGACTTTCCTTAGAAAAAATGCAAGCCTAGGACATGACTCCCCATTGCAAACTGCTTTTAGTTACATTTTAATTTCAGACCATCTAATGTGATTACTTTAGACCTCTGAGTACATAAGGCCACCACGCGGGCCTCCCCTGAGTGTGTCAGGTTTAGTGTGTGGGCCCTTGTCCACAAGGCTGATCTCAGAGTAAAACATTCTATGGCCTGTTCTCGGATCACTGCCCCTTACACCTGTTTGTCTCATCTGTTCCACTGACCACAGTCAGTTTTTCTTGGTCTTTTTCCCTCTCCCTACAAGAGAAAGATTCCTTTCTGCCTAACTTAGAGGCACTTGCAGATATTATTGTAGGAGCTACTTGGAGATATTATTGTAGGAGCTCTCTTTCTAGTGTGATAGTCTCCCTTCCCTTATTGTTACAATCTTTTCAAATAAGTCTCTCCTGGGTTGCTTTTATTTCCCCCTTCTCTGTAAAGTTAGGCAAAGCTGAACTTTACCTGAGCCCTGTGCTTCCCGGGAAACAGCAATTAAGAAATCCCGCACATATTTGTGTTCCAAAGGAGCACCCTTGCTCTTGTCAAAGAAAAATGGAATGAGATAGAGTTCATCAGGCAAGAAAGACATTATTCTAGACTAATGCAATAGGAGAAAAAGATTGAACTCAATTCCACTAGAACGAAGGCAAGAGAGATTTTAAGTGCTGGATGAGGTAGTAGAAAATTACCGGAAGATGTTAAGAGGAATTGGTGAGTCTGTTCATCTTGCTAATTGGTTCTTATATCATTTAAGTTCTACCATTACAAAGAGACTTGGAGATAGGGGTCTTTTCTTGATGATCTTTTTTAAAAAGGATGGCTTTCAAGTCTTTGACGAAGATTATTTGTGGGTTGTAAAACTGGGAAGTGTCTGAGAGAAGAATAACATCTCAAAAGGACAAAAAGAAATAGGGTTGTGAGTTTTCCCTGAAGTAAATACTCTAATGAAAAGGTCAGGGGCCTATAATCAAGGAGAAAGTTTTAGTCAAGCTGAAGGGTGCCCTGAGGCCTTCTTGGTCCCCTTCCAGTTCTAAAATCCACCTCTGTCTTTCCTCAGGGACTCAAATAAGATGTCTGGTTTCTTCCTCGTGCCTGTGGCAAGAATCCAGGGTGATTTCCTTTTTTATCTATACAACCCCAAAGCCTTCCTCCTTTTCTTTAAGATTTCCTTTATTAATAAGTATTCTCCCTGTTAAAGTACCCTAGATAAAGCAATATCCTTAATGTGCTGATGCATTTCATCTTTCACAAGATTATACATCCTATATCCCTTCATATTTTCAAATGATTAAGTGAGATCATGTAAGAAGCACTTAGCATGATACTTGCAACATAACACTCAAATCTGCAAGTAAAATGATTTTATCTAAGAAAAGTTGTTCTGTAAACAAGTGTCTAATTCTTTTGGTAAATGTCATCACTTTCCACAATTAGGTATAGACAGAATTATGTCCCTCCTTAACCAGGTGATAGATTTAACTGAAAGCAAGTCTCAAATTGATATGAATACATATATAAACATTCCTAGCAAAAAGCACAAATCCACCATAAAACTTGCTTTCCTAAGTTGTCTCGGCTCTCTTCCTTCAAGCATCGTGACCGGCATCTTATGGGGGAAGGCTGCTCTGAGTCAGGAAGAATCACATTCCGATGCCAAGTCAATCAAGCAAATATATGGTTGGATCAGAAAATAGAACCTCCATTAATACCTGGGGGATGGTAGACATAAAACCTAGCCAAAATTTTGACTTGTATATTAGCTCCATATTTTCCAAGCTCAGGGTCTGATGGATTCTTACCTTCTCTTATATGAGAATAGCAGGATCTCTACAGATTTGCTAAGTAACCACTTTCTTGAATTTATTTCATCAGTGAAAAATTATGTCTAACATTACTCATATTAATTACTAAACCCTCTGTG
Source organism: Carollia perspicillata (assembly GCA_004027735.1). Classification (NCBI taxonomy): domain Eukaryota; kingdom Metazoa; phylum Chordata; class Mammalia; order Chiroptera; family Phyllostomidae; genus Carollia; species Carollia perspicillata. The sequence goes on from PVKM010019371.1 coordinate 10,799, forward strand.
CAGAATTAAGTGAAACTATTTAGGTGATTTGCTATCAACTTTGTTTGGACTACGGATTCCTCATTGGTATCTTTGAAATGCTTACTAAAAATCCTTTGGTTGTAAATTCCTCACTGAAGTACTTAGGATAATGAATCTGGACCTATGTAACGTTTTGAGTTAAACTTTATCCGTATAGATTTTTTATAGACTTAGACAGTAAATTTTCTTCTGTCGACTTGTTTTAATATTTTGAAGAGATGACTTCTAAGCAGATGGGCTTTGAACATGAAGTTTTACTTCTTCGGATATTTCATATGTGAGTCTCAGTCTAGTGAGTCTTTAGTTTCCACTGTTGATATCTGCTTGTTTTTCCATTGTCTAAGCCTGCTTTAAGTGTGTAGGACGTATCTGAAGATCTGATGAGATTTTGGTTGATCTGAGTAAATAAGCTATATTGTATCTAAAAAAAAATAGAGTGCAGAAGTATAAAACATGAGAACAAATTTAAATTTTATTTTAAACTACATATCAAATGCCAGAAGCATAGAAACAGGCAATATACATCAAAATTGTCAGTTTTCTTCTGAAAGGCCTAAATGCATTCTTTTTTCAAAGCATGTCTGGAGGAACTGAAAAAAATCAATAATAAAATAAATACAGACACTACTGACATTTTAGGTTGTGAAAGGGAGATTAATTTGGATAGAGACAGAGGATGCTAAGAAAATTTAAATGATTTCTTGGCAGATAAAAAAAATCAGTTTGTTTTCTCTTGTCATTCTCTATTTGCAACAGTATCTATACATTTCTTAAGGAAAACAGGAAATCGAGCAACAACATTTGAATGCAAGTGGTTGAAGTATTCTGAGGGCATCTTTTGAAAGGAAATGTTTTGAAAAAGGTAAACTTGCCTTACAAAATTATCAGGGAGGAATTAGCACACTTCGTTAAAAACTTGCTTTCAGATTGTTTTATATTTACTTAACACCGCTCTTAAGATGTTTATTTTTCCTTGAAAAGTATTTTCTTCTGGGCTAGTGGTGGAGCAGACTACTAGCACTCTAATCACCGTGAAATGTGTGTGATAACGCTTTCAGACACGAGTGAGCGTAGTGGGGATGGGCAGGCACGGGATTTCAGTTACTCCCACTTACTTTCTCCAGTGGACAACTGCGTCAATCCTGAGAGTCTTATCATTTTGGTAACTTCTTCAAATTAAGTAAATGTCCCTGGAAAATGTATTATGACATACATCTATGCACACGCACATCGTGTGCATATTGTTAAAGAACAACTAGTTTGCAATCAGTATACTTACGTTCTGTAAAAACTAAGAAGTACTTCCAATATATGTACTTACTCTAGCGACAGTGAAAGTATAGTTAGTGACAGCTGTTTGGCATTTTTATTTACAAATGTCTATTCTTAACCTTCTAGGAACATTATTCAATTTTTGTTTGCAGGGGCCAATCTCGAATCTAGATCCATGTAACTTGGGAGAGACTAAACCTACTTTTGTGGTTCCTAGGAGCAACAAAAAATCTAGCCAGCTAGATTTTGGTCTGCATTCCATCACTCTGCCCAAAGTTTTCAACTCGAGGATGCGCAGTGATTCTGGCTGATCCAAAGAGAAAATCCAGGGTAGTCCTCGGAACTCTCTGAATTCCATATTTTATAAAGTGATTGCATGTGAGCTTGGGATATTAGTTGAGTTTTTGACACCAAACAGTGAGATGATTCTTGAAAAGTAAGACAATGGAAAGAAACCAGAAGTCTGAGTACAAAGAGAAAGATATAGTAACAACAACAACAACAAATACCAAGTCTTGATGAGATTGTTTGAACACCTGAATCCAGCCATACAATCTATTCTTAGATTTTCATTTACATGAAATAGTAACCTTCCTTATTTAATTACGTGATTTTAAAGAATTCTGTCTCTTGGAAATGAAAGATCTGGTCCATATAAAGAAAGCTACTCAGATAATTGAGTCATGATCGGCTTCAGGAACCTTTTGTTCCAGCTTTTACTAACCTCTGTATCCTTTACCATGCTCACCTCTTCCATGTGAGATATGATAGCTGCACTCCTTTATTTGTAGTGTTGTGGAGACTCTTTCTTGGGATTCCAGAATAATATGGGGTGGGCAAAAGTAGGTTTGAGTGATAACACAAAAACATCACGCGATAATTAGTAAATAATAATAATACAAAAATAAACTTTGTTTTGCATACTCACAACTAGAAACCTACTTTTGCCCTCAGCCGTATGTTTTACTTAGAAGGAAATGGAATATATGATTCAGCTTTTCTGTAAATGTCTAAAACTATAGAATGTTTTGTTTTTCTCATCTTTGTAATGCATATTTTGTTTAGCTTGAGAATACATCTTTTGAAGCATAAATCTGCTCATAAGTCAGATTCCATTTTTAAAAAATAACATCCGCCACAAATTATGAAACCCCAGAGTTGTGGAAAAAATGCAAAAGAAGGCAAAATAAGTTTTCAGTTTCCTTTGAGATGTAAGAAATTCATTACTTTGGAAAAAATTAAAGTGTTCTATTAAAAGAAAACATGGAGGGCACTATTTTTACTTTTCTGTTGCATGTTTGGGTCTTTGTACCCAGGTATTCAAATTCAAAATATCTTTGCTGTCATGCTTTAAGAAAGTCGACATCATGACAACTAGCAGAAGGTATGTCCACTTCTAGGAAGATGATTTTTCTGTTGTGGTTTTTAAAATTTTATTTAATATCTAGTATTTCAAAGGTAATTACTTGAGAAACTGAACGATATGATATAAATGCATTTTAAGAGAAAATGACATATGTGTTCACCTCTTTTTAGAATAAGAAAAGAATATGTCTGTTTTGATGTGTTTGTTGCTTATTTGGTTTTTACTTTTGCAGTTTATAAATTACCTGCCATTAAGGGGAGGTGATATAAATGGGCTCTTTGTTTCATCCTTACTGTGTATGTCATGACCATGGTCAAGGTGCACAAAGGACAGTTTTGTTTGGAAGTCCTATGTGCCCTGGTGCCAGCCAGTGAGCTACTTATAAGCAGGGTCATTGGCCATGACCTTTACTGCAGTTGTAGTGGGGCTAATGCTCTCTGTACAGTGTGGCTACTATGGATGTGTGACATGTTCTCAAGGACTCATGACTGAAGGAAGCAGGGCAAGAGCTGAGCTTCCGTGATGTCCTAAGAAAATACCTGCTGGTGGTGACACCAGTTTGCTGGAAGCTCAGCTGTGTACAAAGTATATAATCAATCCTACCGTGAATGCCAAGATGACCACAGCTGAGGCACTGCAGGACAAATTGGTGGAACAGACCTATGCAAGAGGTTGATTTCAGCAGAGAAGATTGTGACAGATTACAACATCCCCTATTGTGGACAGAGGGTCTTCATCACCAGAGACCAGCACTTGCACTTGCTGGATACCCAACTGTGCAGAGATGGCAGCAGAGATTCCCCACGCCTCTGGACAGCACCTGTGTCAGGGGTGTCTGGGAACAATGACAGGGAGTACTGTGATCTCCTAACATGGGAGCATGTCATGCACAGCTGCCTCCAGCTGTGGTACTGGTCTGAAGAGCTGACAAACAGAGGGCTGAGCCCTGTCACTCTCAGAAGGCGACCAGCACCCAAAAGGAGGAGTTCTACACTGACATCCAAGCATGCATGTCCTTTAAGGAGGTCTCAGTTGAGGGACTTGATGGCAGTTTAAGTCACACACTGATACAGACGCGAATCTAAATAACATAAGGCAGGGAGTTTTATTGTTACACTAAGATAAGGCTTATCTTGTATTGCAAAATTTATTTTAAGGAATTGTGGAGAAAAATCCAAATGAGTACACCCAATTCATAAAAACTATCTCACTGTTCTTGTAAAGTCACAATATAAATGCGATTATCAGGACCGATCAAGTAAAAATGTTTAGAGTAAATTTCTGATGCTCCCAAAATCTCTTTCCTGCTTCCCATTGCTAGGCATTCAGTGCACTCTGTCTTCTCTCCTTAGAAAAAAATGGAGCCTCAATGTATAAGATTAAACAGTCATGTAAAAATTTCACACTATTTAGGACTTCATGTCTTACTTCTCCTATGAGTTTTTCAGTATTTGTACTGAAAAATAATTATGCCTATACTATATATAGATAGAGATAGAGATATAGAGATATATCTCTATATCTATAGACATATAGAAATATAGCTATATACAAGTTACAAATATGATTGAACAAATGTAGAAGGTTGTTCTGCAAATAATGGGTAGTTTCTAAGCTTTGTACATTGTTTAACAGAGCATGCTGATTGCTCACTCTACATAAAAGTTGATTTTCAAGAGAAAACAAAGTTTAACCTGTTCCTTACAACTTGCCTTTGCTCCCAGCTCCCTTCCTCCACAACTACTTCTCCCAATCTCATTTCTTACAGCTCTCTAGTCTGGATTCGTTGGTCTCTTTGTGGTTCCACAGAACGCCAAGCCAGTGTTCATTCAAAGTCTTTGCTAGTTCTTAAATTTTCTTTTTCTGGCTAACCCAGAGCTTCCTCACTCAAGACTTTGCCCTAATGCCAACTGAACATTGAACTTCTCTTTTTGGGGGGACCCCCCAAAGCTAGAATTTATTTATTAAAAATGCATATTTATTCTTACATATTTAAAGTTCAGTCACCTTCAAAGTACTCTCTGTCTGATGCAATATGCCTATCAAGACATTTTTTCACTGCTCAAAACAGTTTTTGAACTCATCCATTGTGATGCCTTTTAGTGGTTCTGTCATTTTTTGTTTTCATCTCTTCCACATTGGCAAAAAGTTTCCCTTTGAGGACTTTTTTTTCTTCTGGGGAGACAAAAAAAAAAAACATCACTGGGGGCAAGATCAGGTGAATAGGCAGGGTGGGGAACAAGGGATCATGCTTTTTTTGGTCAAAAACTGCCGAACAGTCAGTGAGGTGTGGGCAGGTTTGCTTGTAAATCACCCATCATGAAAAGAGTTTTCAAAAACATTCAATGAAGCTGAACACTGCCTCTCAGGACAACGCCAGTTGGTAGACTGATACAGATGGGTTCCTAGAACACTCACCTACTGGGGAAGGCCTGTACTACAAGGGGCCCACCTGCAGAAGATAATTGGATTTTTTTTGTGTGTCCCCCCTTCTTATAAAATAGAAAACATTATAAAAATCACTTCCTGACCCTGAAATTTCATAGCATGAATTTATTTCCAGCATTGCTTAGTAAGTTTCTTTAGAAATGCCCCTTGGAATTAGTTTTCTTCCTGTACTATATGTTGTTATTTGTCTCTAAACTAGAAAGCTTTCATTTTATTTATTGATAAATATGGCTTCTTTTATTAGCTTACTTTATAATTTCTATTATTCCTTCATTTCTACACTTTTCTTTTTTAGTATTTATTTCTCCTTTTAGATTTATGGAGCCCCCCTTTTTTTAAATACCTCATTTCATTGGTTCGTTCTCAGTCTCTCTGTCTCTCTCTCCTTATTTGGATCTTTTATACTCGACAACACAGATACACATTATATTGAAAGAAATAGTTGTTACTTATAACTGAGTTCCTTGATGGCTTGTGTGACTCAGACACAGAATAACACCATGGAGAGGCATATGCATGTGAGAGATTTATTATATTCACAGGTGCTGGAAGGGGGAGGCACTGCCTGCCAAACAGGGTCCTAAATGGGAGGAGCTCCAAGGCAGTGGGCTCAGCCAGGCCGCTGGGGGCCCAAGAGAGAGTGAGGACCCATGGGAAACTGCTTTTATTTGGGGTCAGTGTGTAGTATACAAGCAAATGGTGTGAGCACACTTCATTGGTACATTTTAATGTCACTAGGTCACAGTCAAGGTCAGAGTTAGAAGGGAAGTTCATGTCAGGATCCAGCTTTATCACACAGTTGTACCTGATCACTTAGGTGGGGTGCTCAAGGACTATTTGAGGTGATGTTGAGGCATCAAATAATATAAAGTTATAAACATTTATAAAATGTGTCATCTATGACATAAAAAAAACCCTCTGGCTTAATACCTGTTTTTGTAAATAGAATTAAGCAGAGGAAAGGAATTCTCCCTTCCTCCTTCGTTTCATTCTTATCAGGCCCTCAATGGATAAGATGGTGCCCACTTGCACTGAGAAGGGCGATCTGCTTTACACAGTCCACGCATTCAAATGTTAATCTCACCCAGAAACAACCTGACAGACACACCGGAAATAATGGTTTGCCAAAATCAAGGCACCCTGTCATGTAAAATTTAATGAGCACAAAACTAATCACAGCAATTCTTATGAATAAATTCCTGATAAGTCCTTTTGAAAATTGGAAGTGGTATACCACATGGTTTCTCTTCATTAGAATTTATCATCTTATTAGTAGTGGAAGAGAGAGAAAAAAGAGAAAGATAGAGAGAGATGGTGAGAAAGAGGAGTGCAAATATCTATTATTGGGTAATCTGTGTGATAAATGTACATTAAGGGCTATGGAGTAAATAAGTGCAAGGAGAATCAAGGACTAGTCCAATGAACAAATGGGATTGAAGTTGGTACTTGAAAATGTCTCACCAAGGACAAGGGCATCTCTTAATGCAGAAAAGACACACAAGGAGGGATGGAGAGAATAAACATTAATAATATTTGTGGCATGAATACTTGGAAATTATATTTCTGGAGCATACAGTTCACACAGGGAAGAGTGGAGTATGGTTATTATGGTTCAGACATAAAGGGTCTTACATGCCAAGACCAAAGTGGTTGTTATTATCCGATAGCTAATTAGCAGATATGAATAATTTAAAATAGTAGAGATCATGTATCATAGAAGTGTGCACTCAATACCTGTATAATCTTCTTAACAATGTCACCTAAATACATTTAATAACAAAGAAAAAATAAACATCATCTGAAGGGGAAAAAGGAAAAAATATTTTGGTAATGATATCTGTTTTGAAAGCCTGTTTTTGTGCTGGTGCGCTGAAGGAATAAGTTTTATACATCATAAAAGATACTTGAGGCTACCTGAGTTACCTACAATTTTATGGATATACTGAAGGGTTTTGAAATTCCTTGGCACCTTGTCAAAACATTGAAACCATTCTGAAATATTCAGCGAGATGAAAGAGACGCACTGCTCAGAGAATCCCTCAAAGCCCGCTCTTCCACTTGCCGTTCACATGCTAGACAGACGGCATCAGCCTAATGCTGAACAAAAGCCAGGATTGTAGCCGTTGATCATTTGATCCAAAGTGCTACTTTACAGATAAAGAAAGTGAGGCCCCAAGAGGCCACACACACCAGCAAGTTTTCTGACTACTTTCAGATACAACAGGCCCCACTATGTCAGGCGTCCTAAAGCAAGGCGACTCTGCCCATTCAGTCAAATTTCTAAGTCTCTTCCACGTACGATTCGGAAGTAACAGATTCTGCTTATAATGAAAAAAACTTAAATGCTTTTCCCACTATTTCTGCTTTCTTGAAAGGAAATCCAATAGTATTATGAGAAATAACTGTGCCTGTTGGTGATTTGGAGGTGCTGGCGGAGAAATAAGGAGGCAGAAGAGTGGATGAAAGATAAGAAGTTTTGATACAAGAATTAAATTGAGAAATATTCATAGATAATGTCTATTTATTCTTTGACAATTGACTTAAGTGCATAACATTCTAATCTACATAAACTAAATTAGGTTTTATAATGACTTTATATACTGAAGAAGAATTTACAAATATGTTTCTTAATGTAAGAGTGATAAATTTTTAAGATATTAATAAGACTTGATTAATGATGATTGTGACAGTGGAGAAATACCAGTTATAATAATTGTGGCTTGAAAATATTTGAACCATATCATAACTTCTAATTAGGTTTGAATTTTTAAATTGTCAATATGAAATTAAAGTAATATTAATATTGTAATGTACATTCATTTGGAAACTTTGTCTTGCGAAATTCATCTCCATCATCTTCAGGCTTTATCTAAGTCTTGCAAGGGAAACAGAAGTATTTCCATTTTGTGCTGGGGACACTTAGGGTTGAGAAGACACTAACACCTACTGCTGCTGAGGAGGTAGAAGAGATTTGAAAGCAAGGGCTCTCTGACTCCAGGGCTATCACCTCTTCTGCTATTGCATTTTCTCCCTTCCTAAAGTTATTCTATATTACTAGGACTTTTAAAGGTCGATACAAAATGCATCTTTTTTCCATTTTGATTTCAGAACCATTTTAGCAACAAGGCACAGTGGTTACAATAATGGAGACTAAGATACTAGCTTTAGCCATAGTCCCCTATCCAGAGACAGTGTCTCCCCTCTAAGCCCATCACAGAGTGTAGGGCTGTACAAACTGCATTCTGTATAAGTCCATTGACCTTACCAGAGAGGTCAGGAAAAGGTGCCAGCCTTCCTTTTGTCTCTGAAATTCAGTAAGTAGGCAACTCATCTTTTCTCTCCTGAGCCAGGGTTAATAAAGCATGGAACAGAAGCCAGGAGGGTACCCAGCATAGAAATGGGAGTATACTTGTTTATATGTCCCCCACAACACATTACCAGCATACAGGCATTAACCACCTTCAAAGAGTGGTTGAATGAGGAGTTTGGTTTATCTTACCTGTTTTAAGATACTACCATAATAAATATATAATATAATATAATAATGCTTGTCATTAATTTAGTTTTGTAATCAATAAAAATATTTTGCTTTCAAATACATTCAGATAATTAAAAAACTGTAATACAGCCTTCTAATTCTAACTTAAAATAGAAGTCAAATATTTAATTATTTGAAAAATTTTCCAAAATTTTATAAAAACATTTTCAATGATTTAAAAGTCAATGCTAACTTTTGAAACACATATGTCACTAGGGATGGATGACCTAATTTAGATGAATTGTGATTCTAGTGTTCATCTAAAATTCAAGGTTGACCTAAATCAAATATGAGAGCCTTGAAGTTTGGTTAACTTTATTCATTACTTTTCCTCTTTGTATGTCTTTTTTATTTCCTGTTTCTGGCTTACATTAGAAGCAGAACTGCTAGCAGCATTAGAAAAGCTGTTTCTATAATGATTTCATGTAACTATGAACCTAAAATGTGCAAATCTCCATAAAAGTTTGGGTCCAGATCAAGAGATTTCAGGTCTGGGGTGGATTTTTTTTTTTTTAAGATTTTATTTATTTATCTTTAGAGGGGAAGGGAAGGAGAGAGGGAGAGAAATATCAGTGTATGGTTGCCTCTCGTGTGTCCCTTGCTGGGAACTGGCCTGCAACCCAGGCATGTGCCCTGACTGGGAATCGAACCTCGATTATTTGGTTTGCAGGCCCACGCTCAATCCACTGAGCTACACCAGCCAGGGCTGGGGTGGATTGTTTTTTAATAAATATCTTTCCTTTTCTATATCAGGCAATTGTTTCATTATTTGCACTTGACACAATTTAGTTGGCATGATAAATGTGTTTTTATATTTACATTTAGTAAAATATTTAGAAACCAATTCTTTTTTTTTAATTTTTATTTTAGTTGTTGTTCAAGTACAGTTTTCTGTCTTGAATATGTATCAACCCTATCTACAAATATTCATTTCAGAATTAGCAATTTACCTTTAATTGCAAATCTCATGTAAGATAATTATCTTTATGATGTGTTTTTGACATGGTTGGTTCTACTTGTTTTTTATGTCTTGTCTGGACTGTGACCTCCTGAAAAGGCCTCCGATGGTTATCTATATAAAGTAGCTCCAAACACTATCACACTGTTTGAGTTCTTGTGTTGAAAGATATAACTGTCAGTTACCATCTTGTTTTCTTTTTGTTTACTAATAACACCCTTTTCTGCATTAGAAGATATATACAAATAATATACATATGCACATACAGGTATGTATGTGTGAGCAATAGATTTACACTTTCAACAGTAGTTGTTTTCTGTAAAATAGCTATGAACCAGAATTGGCCAATACTGAACCACTGTTCTAAAGAGAAATACAGTGACAGTTTTTCTGTTTGTTTGTTCATTTGTTTTATCCTCACCTGAGGGCATTTTTTCATTGCATTTAGAGAGAGAGAAAGGGAGAGAGGAAGGGAAAGACAGAAACATCAATGAGAGAGAAGAATCGATTGGTTGTCTCCCCTGCATGCCTGGACCAGGGATCAGGGAATGAACCCGCAACCTAAGTATGTGCCCTGAACTGGGAATCAAACCCACAACCTTTTGGTTACAGGGACAATTTTCCACCCAACTGACTCACAGCAGCCAGGGCCAGTGATAAGTTTTTCCAAGCCTCTGTTCACACATTGTAGCTAAACAAATTGTCATTTACATATACAGATTTGTTTGCCAACATCCTTGTCTAACAAATTAGTCTAATTAAGTTCAAAACTTGTTCTTCCCAATAACCTTTATCTGTGTATAAAATTTAGTAGAGATTTTAAAAATTTTCATCAGCCTCCTGATCTGCAAAACAGCCTCTTTTGAAAGTTTAATATTTTTCACACTGCACTATATTTTCAGATATGTGAGCCATATCTGTTTTGGCACTAGCCAAGAAGAGCTAAACATTTTCCTGACCCAGGGTAACATGACCATGAATTAGTTTTTTTATCATGACAACAATACTGTCTACTCTGTTTTAAAAAAATAAATTACCATCTCAGGACTTGACAAACTTAACCACTTTTTCATCTGTTTCGTAGCTTCAGCACACATCATAGATGTTACTTAAGCATTTTTACCAATGCCTGTACACCAACAAGCATGATTAAAGCCTATAGACCTAAAAAGCTAGCTGTGGAAAGGTAAGTATAGTTGGTATTATTAAAATATGAAGTTTGAAACAGACTGTTAGAAAAGGTAGCTGCATAGAAATGCGGGGAACATATCATAGTGCATCTTGTATATTATGATAAATAACTTTGCAACAATATTTTGCATATAGTAAGGAATTCCTTGGGAATGGCTCCCAGTTCAAATATAAAACAAATATGCTTGCTGTGTTCTATTGCACAATCTAATAAAGATTCGTGTCTGTTTCTCACATTTTCAGTCTTAAACTCAAGGGAACAACTCAGTCCCACACTTACCTATTCCAGCTTCCTTCACTTTGTCTATTAACATATATTCTACTGTGTGCATTCCCTCATATCACTGGACCCAGGCTGTGTAGGTGCCATGTGAAAGAGAAAGGTGCTCCACTAGCACCCAGTTTATGCTACTCAGGGGTCTCCTCTCATTTTGCTATTTCCATGTTGAACATTTATACGTTCAATAGCCTGTAGACAGGCTTCCTGAATTAGTTTATTGAGTTTGATATACATGACATATATTAGCATTTACTTTTTCAAGAAATCAGAACATCATATTTAGGCCCTTCTATTACTGAGACTCAGGAACTCCACTGTGCCACGTGTTCTCCTGGAAGCAGACATCAAGACCAAGGAAGAAGTGCGAGGAAACTTTGCACATAACACACTTGAAAGATAAAGGGAAGAGAGCAGCAGTCAGGAAAAGCCGCAGACGGCAGTGCAGCCATGACAAAATTTTGGCCAGGCTACCCCCAAGCTCTGGAACAATTGTCACAGAGCAGCAACTTCCAACCCATGTGCTGAAAGGACTTTTAAAACACACAGTAACTGACTACTTAGTCTGGGCCACTGATCACTTTGCCCTTAGATTTTCAAATAAAAAATAATGACAATAGGCAACACAACAATAGTTGTGTGGTGTGGATGAATCAAAATTATACCTTTTTTGTCAGATCTGCCAAAAATAGATATTGTTGTTGTGCCACGTGATTTTAGTAATTAGTATATAGTGTCATGAGCTGAAAAAGGTTGAAAAACATTCCCACAGAGGAGGTCCTCATTGGGCGAAACATCTAGACTAGCGCCATCATTAAGCAGTCATTGTCTTGCAGTGATTTGGGAAGAGTTCTCTATCTAAAAGATGTCAGCTGAATGCACCCCTTGCATTCAGTTGAAAAGACCTTTCTTGAAGGGAGATTCCAACAACTCATGTCCATCGTGCCACACCTGTCCCATTTGTCCTGTATCACTTGCAGCAAGTCTCTGGACCACAGTCTGATTGCCTTCCTCCGAGTAGTTTGAATGTGGAATGATACACACTTTCCTCAAATCTTTGAAAGGATTTTGTGTATAGCAAGCAAGGCACTGTGCCTTTTCAACTGTATTGGAAACAAGTAAATGCAACTTTATAAATACACATATTTTTCATCTTAAACATTTTCTTATTGATATGAACATGCACTGATGCCAATAACAATGAGAAGTAATAGAAGATTTTAGTGTCTTAATAATCTGAGAGAGGAAATCTACAGTTCCTACTTCTCCTTTTAAATAGAGTTTTATTTATTTGTTTCCATTCCATTCCCTGCCAATGTCACCCCAGGGAGGCTTAATATTCATCTTTATCACCTGCAGTCCCACTCTTAGTGAAAATCTTGAGGTAATTTTCTCTACAAAGTTCCCTGTTTTTAGATATAGCCCTACATTTTTCCTTATTGTAGGGCAATGATGGCAAATTTCTTTCAGGTGGGTGATGCACTTTCCAAAATAATTTTCTTCTTAGAATACTTAAAATAGGTAACTTGTAGGCAAAATACCAGCCTAACTAAAATATTCATAAAACAAGTGAGTAGGAATGTTAATGGATGCTTCTCAATGTTGAAATTCAGAGATCTTGTGTACATACCAGTGAAGTAATCAATTTGTTAAACAATCAATAAGTAAATCAGAAAGCATCCACTGGATCTAGCTAGTGTTGTAATCAGCAATGAAATGTTGACAGATGCATCTTTGCCAATAAATCTCTCATACACTGCCAAAGACCAGTCGGGAGCACTGTTGTTTTAGGGATGTATACAGTTAAATATGAAATTCTCCTAAACCAAAACTGACCAGGAAAGTCAAACTGGTCAAACTCAGGTATGATATCACTGCAACAAAGGTCTCAGCATTCTGGAAATAAAATACAGAGTGGTTATTTCGTTATGACCAAAATGCACTCCTATCTTCTTAGTATTACTGTAATATTTTATTAGAGAAATTAACAAAAAGTTAATACAGGGGATCTTTATTAAAAATATAAAATCAAATCTGAATTACATCGCATTTCAAAAATGTGGTAAACCCATGGAATGAACACAGCTTTTGCTATCAGGAAGGTTTCTGCTTAAATCCTGACCAAAACATTTACTTCCCTCTTTAAATCAAAAATTTCACTGATAAAATACCAATATTTATACCAAATTTATGTAATTGTTCTAAAAATAAAATATCTATCATAGTAACTGGCACATAATAAATGTTCAATGACTGAATAGTATTGCAAATAATAAAAATAATAAAATTTAATTACAAAATATATGCTCTGTATTCTGCTGTTCAAAATCATAGGGAATCTATGTAGTATATTATAATTATAATGTCATGATTATAATAACTAAATAAATTAT